>PVLC010011217.1:22535-47786 GCA_004027655.1 Graphiurus murinus
CTTTGAACTTAAAACTACAAACAGACATGCTCACAAAGTTGCATTATTCTTCTTCAGTTCAATAATCAGGCAACTTCTATAATAAAAAAAAAAAACTTAAGAGTTTAAATTGTTAAATAAAAACAACAGCAGCATTCAGTTACTCATTCTTAACTTTTCTTTATTTTTTCCTAGGTATTAAATGCTTAAAAATAAGATCTTGAAATGAGAAAATCTTGGAATCCAACTCTAATGATAATACAGTACATTTAATCCTGTGGAAGTATTCAGATATACTTAAAGTTTATCTGCAAGGATGGATAAAATTAAAGAAAAGGTTATTTCTTTTCTTTCCTTCCACAGGATTAACTGCTCTGCATAGCTAGGTTATTTCTTTTCTTTAATTTTATCCATCCTTGCACATAAACTTTAAGTACATCTGAATACTTCCACAGGATTAATTGGTAGAAGTGGAGTTAATGAGTCAATGAATAAAAACCATTTTAAGACTTATACACCATAGTCTTATTGGCATTTATTTCATTTCAAAACTGTCTTAAAATCATCCTCTAAACTGTTTTCCAATAATAGACCTGAAATTTAAATAATTTAGTAAGACTAATATTTTAGTAATTTAAATGTGTGATCAATAGACCATGTAATTGTTGAAATAACTCCAGAACACTTGCTTTACTTACCAGTTGTATAGCTATCATGAGAACTGTTTTAAGAGAAAATGTTCTGTCACACAAGTCAAACAAATCTTCCAAACTAGGTCCCAGCAGTTCCAGCACCATAGCATTGTATTTACCACAAGGGCCAAAATAGTAAACTTGAGGTATACCATCTAGAGAAAAGAAAAAGTCATTTAACAAGTTCGTCATCTTAAATGCTAAGTCACTCACTCTTCCTAGAAAAGCAATGAACAGTTTTTCTAATTTTACAGTGTCAAGAACTAAAGTAGTTTTTACTTTTCCAGATATACACTATAAACTTCCCCTGACCAAATTTTCTCCCTTCCTATACCTTTTGCTTTGATGTTTACATTGTATCCTGGTTATACCTCTACCATAGCCACATTATTGAACGACATTATACCTCATTGTTTCTTCACCTCATATACTGGGCTTTTTAGCATTTTATTTCCATGGCCTAGAGAAATACTTAGAACATATGAAAGATTCTACTTTTATTAAACAAAAGAGTTACTGCTATTTTTAATAATCCTGTAACAAGAATGCTGCTGAGATCACCCCCTAGAATTCCCACCATCTGGTATATACACCCTGTATACCCTGTAAAATCCCCTTCCCTTAAATGTGGGCAGGAGTCCTGGGATTCGCTCTTCTGGCTAAGTACACACACACACACACACACACACACACACACACACACACACACACACCCTTATGTATAAGTAATTAAAGCCCCTATTGTGATTTGGATTTGGAATGTCCCCCAAAACTTTCATGTGTGAAAGTATGTCCCCAAAGCTGAAAGGATCAGAGGTGGGACACAGCCATAAGAGGTGAATCACTGGAGCATGGCCTTTGGGACTATATATGTCCCTGGCTGCTTCCTGTCTCTCTCTGTTCTGGCTCCCATAACTGAGAGCACCTTTTTCTACCACAGGTCCTGCCACTGAGGTTTCTGCCTTGGAACTGGTGACCATGGACTGAAACCTCTGAAACTATGAGCCCCAGTAAATCTTTCCTCTTCTAAGTTGTGCTTGTTAGGCACTCTAGTCACAGCAATAGAAAAGCTGACTGAAACAGCCCTATTAGTTGACTTAAGTCAATAAAGGGCAGAGTATTTTAGTGGACCTGTCCTAATCATGCGAGTCCTTTAAAAACAGGCTTGGGGGCCGGGCGTGGTGGCGCAGGCTTGTAATCCCAGCATTTGGGAGGCTGAGACTGGAGGATCCCGGTTCAAGGCCAGCCTCAGCTACCTAGTGAGGCCCTCCGCAACTTAGGGAGACCCTGTTTCAAAATAAAGAATAAAAAATAGGGCTGGGGGGTATAGCTCAGAGGTAGAATGCTCCTGAGCTCAATCCCCAGTACTGCAAAAAAAAAGAAAAAAAAAAAAAAAAAAACAGGCTTGGGGAATCAGAAGTACTGGAAGCAACAGAGAGACTCTCCTGCTATCCTGAAAAAAGCCACCACCATGTTGTAGAGATAGCTATATGCCAGGTAGGAATCTTCTAAGAACTGAGGGCCTCAATCCTATAAGAAAATTAATTCTGGCAAAAAAAAGGAGTGAGCTTGGAAAAGGGCCCTGAGCTCAAAGTTAGATCATGGTCCACCTCACACCTCAATTTTACCATCGTGAGACTCTCAACAGAGGATTCAGCTAAGTCATGCATGGACAATGTAAGGAGACCCAAGCAAATTGTGAGATAACAAAGCTGCTTTTTTTAAGACATTAAGTTAGTAAAATTCATTACGCAGCAATACAGAATAACACACTCCAAGTATAAAGTGTGAATGCCCAGATTCATCTGTATTTTACTTTTAGAATAGGTTTCCAATAGACTAGCATATAACTAGAATTTACCTTAGTACTGCATTCATCTATTTATTCACCATGAGAAAATGAAATTCTTCCATCACAATGTCTCAGTTCTGTTTCCAAGTGACTCCAATAATTTCAAAAGAGAAAAAAAAATTCAAAAATATAATTTTAAAAAATTCCCTTTCTTTTAATAAGGAATTTTAAAAACATAGTTTCATTCTGTGGTTGACTCTATCATTCTGAATATAAATTCTTGAAGCAATTGAATAGAAAACACCTAGCTTATAGAAACCAGGACAACTATGTTCTTAGTCTAGCCTGGCATTGATCAGCTTAGCTGTTGGCTAGCTTGTCACTCAAACTCTCAAGTGGGCCTCAGCAGTGGTAGTTTAGATAAAATCAGTATTTCTCAAATGTGAATATGAGTAAGGCAGCAGAACATTGGAAAGTGAGACAGTATAGCCATGGCAGGGAAAGGGGAATGAAAACAAGGGGCACACATAACCTCCTCTCCAAAAAAAAGATTCTGATGTTTCCATGTACATATGTCAACACCCCCTGCAAACAGCACATTTACACATGCACACAAATCCCACACTCACCATACATGCTTGTCCCATTTCCCCTTGGCCCATGGCATTATCATCTTAGTGTAAGCCACTCCTCCAACAGCCACCATCATCATCTGTGCCATATCTACCCCCTCACATGTGTAAAAGCAGAAAAAAGTTCCAGAAATAGTGAATGAAAGCCTAAGGTTTGTTCCAACTCCAAACAAACCTTAGTAACTCCTGTTTTTTCCTATGTTATACACATTAAGATCCTGAAACTCTTAATTAAGACTATAAATAGCTCTCGGCTACTATGACTTTTCAACAGCTCTCAGTTACAAAGCTTTTAAATTTCTTTCCACTTTTTTTTTCTCCATGCCACTGAAAGTTATTAATTTTTATGCTCTCAATTTAACAACCTATAATAACTCACTTCCACTCTTAAATTTGTTGCTTCTGATCTGTAGGCTTCAAGGAACTAGATCATCAAAGCTTATTAGAACTATATATAAAAATGTAAAAATAAAAAGGTTTTGAAGTTCTTTAATGAAAGATCTGTCAAAAGACTTCCCTACTTCCTTTTGAGTCACCATTATATTCCAAATAAAATTGTTGAGAAGTGATCTCTGAAGAAGGTAGCATTGGATTTTTGGCTTATTAAATGACTGGGTTGTTTTTCAAATGTTTTCAAGCATTCTTGAAAATAGAAAGCCACCTAAGGAATCTCACTGTTTTAATTAATAAGTACTTATGGAACATCTGTGACTGGTTTGGGCATTATGTATACCCAAAAAAGTGAACAAGACACCATGACTGATGATTTAATAGTCAAAAGTCCACCAATGTAATTCACTATAATAACAGAGTAAATATGAAAAACCATAAGATCTTAACAGATGCAAAAAAAATATTAGTTATATCTCTCAGCAAATTTTGGAATACACATTGCTTAAATATTATAAAGAGCATCTATGGAAAACTATATGTAAACTAACATCATACTTTTCAAGATATCACAGGTCTGTTTATTCACCAGGGAGGATCAGAGGGCAAGCACTGGGTCAGAGTCCGTGAGCTCAGGGGATGCAAGTTTTTTTTTAATATATTTGCTAACAATTATGAACTAATTTGATTTTAAAAGACCCTACCTATTAAACTCATATATTATTTCTTAAACCAAACTTAAAAATTATGTCACCTAGCCAGGCGTGGTGGCGCATGCTTGTAATCCCAGCATTTGTGAGGCTGATCGGAGGATCCGGGTTTACGGCCAGCCTCAGCTACCTAGTGAGGCACTCTGCAACTTAGTGAGACCCTGTTTCAAAATAAAGACTAAAAAATAGGGCTGGGGGTGTAACTCAGAGGTAGAATGCCCCTGAGTTCAATCTCCAGTACTGAAAAAAAAAATTATGTCACCTTATTATTTAAGTGTAAAAATTAGCAATGCCTAGATCTGAGATTTGAGTGTGTCATTGATAAACACAATATATTTGTAAGTTTTAGATCATTTCCTTCACTTTGTGTGTTTTCTGCAGAATTTCACACATGTTGTGTGCATTGAACTCTTCATATTCTTTGTCTTTAGAGGATTCCACTACATGGAATTTTCACAAGACTTGGAAATTATTTGTTACAACTGACAACTTCCTTGTCCTTTTCACAGATGTAAAGTTTTAATCCAGTGTGCATCTGTACCTGGGGAGCAAGTCAGGACTTTGGCACATCTCTTTTAGCAAGTCTTCTCCACATACTATGTTCATTCATTTCTGTGAATTGGTCTGAGATTGCTAGGGACATTCCCCCAGGAATTACACTGATAGGTGCACTCTCGACTATGCATTCTTCTGTGACAGTAAGCCTTCCCAAAGTTTATGTTTGGGTTTATTCTCCTCTGTGAGTTCGTTTAGGTCTGTACAAGGAACTGTGTCGTTTGAAGGCTATACCACATTGCTTACACACAGAGGGCTTCCCAGCAGAGTGAATTTGTTCATGCCTCTTAAGGTCACTGGAAGACCTAAGGTTTTTCACATTACTTACATGCACAGGGCTTCTTAGCAGAGTGAATTCGTTCATGTTTCTGAAGATGTCTGGAAGAACTAAAGGCTTTTCCACATTGCTTACATATATAGCGGTTCTCTCCAGTGTGAATTCTTTCATGTTTTCTGAATGATTTAGGATAATAATAGACTTTACCACATTCTTTACTTACATAAGTTTTCCTCCAGTGTGAGATCTTTCATGTATCTGAGAGTAACTGGAACTAAAGGCTTTCCCACGTTGCTTACATACATAGAGTCTCTCCAGTGTGACTCCTTTCATGTCTTCTGAGAGACATAGGATCATAATAGGTTTTCACACATTGTTTACATATATAAGGTTTCTCTCCAGTGTGAGTTCTTTCATGTATCTGATTCTTATGGAAAGAAAGGTTTTCCCACATTGCTTACATACATAGATAGGGTTTCTCTCCAGTGTGACTTGTTTCATGTTCTCTGAGAAACACAGGATAACAGTAGGCTTTCCACATTGCTTTCATACATAGGGTTCCTCTCCAGCTTGACTCCTTTCATGATTTCAGAGACATAGGATAACAGCATACTTTCCCACATTGCTTACATACATAAAGTTACTCTCCAGTGTGACTCTTTCATGACTTCAGAGAGACACAGGACTATAATAGGCTTTCCCACATTGCTTACATATATAGGGTTCCTCTCCAGTGTGACTCCTTTCATGACTCCAGAGAGATAAAGGTTAACGGTAGGCTTTCTCACATTGCTTACATACATAGAACTTCTCACCAGAATAAATTCACTCATGTATCTGAAGGAAACTGGAAGAAGAACTAAAGGCTTTCTCACATTGCTTATATACATAGGGTTTCTCTCAAGTGTGACTCCTTTCATGTCTTTGGAAAGGTTTAGGACCAGAGTAGGCCTTCCCACATTGTTTACATACATAAGGTTTCTCTGTTGTGTGAGTTCTTTCATGTATGTGAAGGTTACTGGAAGAACTCAAGGCTTTTCCACATTGCTTAAATATGTAGGGTTTCTCACCATAGTGAATTCTTTCATGTATCTGAATATAACTGGAAGAACTAAAGGCTTTCCCATATTTCTTACATACATAAGGTTTCTCTCCAGTGTGTTTTTTCATGTATCTGAATGTCATGGAAAGACTTAAACCTTTTTCTACATTACTTACATACATAGGGCTTCTCACCAGTGTGAATTTGCTCAGGTATGTGAAGTCTACAGTAAGAACTAAAGGCTTTCCCACATTGCTGACATAAATAGGGTTTCTTCCCAGTGTGAATTTGTTCATGTTCATAAAGATAACTGGAAGAACTAAAGGCTTTCCCACATTGCTTACAGAGTTTTTCTCCAGCGTGATTCCTTTAATGTGCATACTAGGCTTTCCCACACTTCTTACATACATAAAGTTTCCCTCTACTGTAAGTTTTCATGTATCTGAATGTCATGGAAAGAATTAGACCCTTTTTCACATTGCTTAAATACATAGGGCTTCTCACCAGTGTGACTTTGTTCATGTATGTGAAGTTTACTGGAAGAACTAAAGACTTTTCTACACTGTTTACATACATAGGATTTCTCACCAGTGAGAATTTGCTCATGTTCTTGAAGATAACTGGAAGAACTAAAGGCTTTTCCACATTGCTTACATGCATAGGGTTTCTCTCCAGTGTGACTCCTTTCATGTCTTCTGAGGGGTTTAGGACCATAGTAGGCTTTCCCACATTGTTTACATACATAAGGTTCTTCACAACCCTGTGAATTCTTTCATGTATCTGAAGGTAACTGGAAGAACTAAAGGCTTTTACACATTGCTTACATACATAGGGTTTCTCACCACTGTGAATTCTTTCATGTATCTGAAAGTAACTGGAAGAACTAAAGGCTTTTCCACATTGCTTATATACATAGGGTTTGTGTCCAGTGTGAATTCTTTCATGGATTTGAATATAACTGGTACTGAAGGTTTTGCCACATTGCTTACATTCATGGCATTTATCTCTGGTGTGATTCCCTTGATGCTTTAGAAAGCATTTGGGAGAACTGAAGGCTTTCCCTTGTTCCTTATATTTATCAAATTTCTCTCCATATTTCAATTGTGTAGATGGTGTCTGTCCAGACTGAGCTCTGTGGGGATCATTTAAGGATAAATGATCAGTAAAACTTCTCCACACATCTACCTTTCATCTGGTTTAACTCCAGGACAAATTTTCTTCTTGAGAACAGGATCTGGAGACCAGTTAAAAGTTACTCCACATTCACTAACAAGTTTATTCTCAAAGAATTTTTCTAATACTTAACTTCTTAGATTTCTTCTGGAATTTTTGTAGTCATTTTTAATTTTCTGCTTTTCCTGGTCTTAGCCTACACAGGCCAGGTTCCTGAAGGTTTCCTGTATCCCATGTCTGTACAGCTTCTTTTGGGATGGATCCACCAAAGCCCACTCCTTCAGAGTGAAGGTCACAGCCACATCCTCAAAAGCCACAAACTCCATTTCCTGCATCCAAGTCACCCAGAGCCCTGCCCAGGGTTTGGGGCTTCAGTCCTAATCACAGTGGGAAGGAGTCTGAAGCACTTTGTACTTTCGACATCATACTTAATGGTGAAATACTGAATGTTTCCCATCAATGAATGGGAGCATGACAAGAATATCCACTTTTATCTCTTCTATTCAACAATGATTTACATAAAAATCAGCCTCCCAAGTACCGGGATTATAAGTGTGTGCCACCACGCCCAGCTCAATGAATTTTAATGTTAGGAAAAATTTTTTGATAAGGCTTCTAACTCTACATTGCAATTGACTTTTAAACTACCACTTTTTAAGTTTTGGTATAGTATCAAATACATAATTTAAAGGCTAATTTATTAGTCAAGGTTGACAAATGTAGGTTAAAATGATGAGAATATGAAATGGCTTTTGGAGAAAAATTACCCTATTCTTTTCAAAGTAAGTAAAAGTATACATATAATGATTTTCAAGTTGTATCTCATTGTTCTTTATAGTTGAAAAAAAGAACTGGCAACTCCCTAAATATCCACTGACCCTGAACTAATTAAATAATTTATATCATACCCATTCCATGGGAGACAATATAGGCTTAACTACCTTTAGAGATAATTGTGAAGGACAAATGTTTACTATTTACATCTTAGAATAAATTTTTGGTTATTGTTATATGAGTCTCTCAGAGCCATTGTAACGAGTTAATACAAAATTTAGTGACTTAGAAAAATAGAAATTTAATTTTTATTTATTTATTTATTTATTTATTTATTCATTTATTTTTGTAGAACTAGAGATTGAACCCAGGGCATTCTACCTCCGAGCTACACCCCCAGCCCTATTTTTTATTCTTTATTTTGAAACAGGGTCTCACTAAGTTGCAGAGGACCTTACTAAGTAGCTGACGCTGGCCATGAACCTGCGATCTCAGCCGCCCAGGTACTGGGATTACAATCATGCACCACCACGCCTGACTAGAAGTTTATTCTTTCACACTCTGGAAGCCAGAAATCTGAAATTAGTTTCATTAGAACAAAACAAAGGGTTGGTAGGGCCACATTCCCTTTATAGGTTCTAGGAAATAAACCTAGATGTGTCCTTCAGGACTTTACAGCTGCAGGTATTCCTTGGCTTATTAGCATCACTCCATTCTCTCCTGCATGGTCCACTGCCTTCTATTTTTCTATGTATGTAAAATATCCCTCTGTCTCTCTCTTACTTGTAACTGCATTTAGGGCTCACTCAGATAATTCAGAATAATTTCACCATCTCAAAATCCTTAATTCAATCATACCTACTCCTTTCCTATATGGTAACATTTATATTTCCAAGTATTATCATGTGGATATCTTTTATGGGACCATTTTTCAGCTGAGCACAATATCAAAAGTTATTTAATTAGGTTTAATATTGCCAAAATGTTAAGAAAATAGAAGCTATATACATCGTATATTCTCAAGTTAATATTTTCACAATGTTCTCTACTCATACTAGCACCAACACAAAAAGCTCCAAATGTCTCATATTGAAAATAAAAAGGGAAGCAGAAGTATCACAGGTTCAAGGACAGCCTCAGCAAGTAGTTACTCTCATCAATCTAGTGAGAGCCTGTTTCAAAATTAAAATAAAATTGGGCTGGGAGTGTTGTTGGGATGTAGAATGCCCCTGGGTTCAATCTCTAATACCAAAAGAAGAAAAAATAAATAAATAAATAAAAAGGGCCATTAAGGCTACACAAAGACAAAGTCTAGTAAGAATAGCCTTAAGAAATGATTCTACTTGATGGGCGTCATGACACACGCTTGTAATCCCAGTACTTGAGAGGCTGAGACAGGAGGATTGCATGTTCACGGCTAGCATCAGCTACTTAGTGTGGCCCTCCACAACTTGGTGAGACTCTGTTTCAAAATAAAGAATAAAAAATAGGACTGGGGAGGTAGCTCGGAGGCAGAATGCCCCTGGGTTCAATTCCTGGTACCACAAAAAAAAAAAAAAAAAAATTCTGCTTAATCAAAATTTTACACACTATTCCTTGAAATTAAAGAATTACTGTCATGACAATCTATTTTATTACAAATTTTAAATTAATCAAATTTAAAACACTATTCCTTGAAACTAAAGAATTATTGTCATGACAATCTACTTTATTACAAATTTAAATTAATGTAAGATTTTACCTCCAGATCCTAACTGCTTATAGAATCTGTATTCCAAATGTAGCTGTGGTGCTCTGGATTTCATGGGCTCCTAATCAAAGAACAAACAAACATAGGCATTTACATTATCAAATGTTATAAATTGGTGTCAACTCTTACATAATGTAACATTCTACTAGGCATCTTTGTCTAATAAGAATCAACATATGCTCAACGTAAAATAAACTGGTGCCATCCATAAATGTACACAATATAAGTAGCCTTACCTTTAACCCTGAAGAAAAATATGCATATATACATTCCAGACTAAGGAAAGTTTGGCCCTTACACTATTTCTCCTACAACAGATTTCACCTCTGATCATGCATTTCTGATATAAAGATTCTAGGTTAAAGTAAAGATAATGGAAAATATGAGAGGTTGGAGGTGCAGCTCAGTGATAGAGCATGTGTTCATTAGCTTCCAGCACTCCAAGAAAAAAGAACTAGAGATGGCAATATGAAAATTCTAATAGTAACAATAAATGTATTTTTAAATTTTTTAAATTGAGTTGTAACTTACATATAATAAAACAGATAATTCTTAAGTGTCAGATCCATTAGCTTTGTTAATTAAATATGCTCTTGTAAGCAACACATCAAAAATCTATAGAACATTTCCATAATCTCTTCCACAAAAACACTTTTTGACTATCATCACCTTTGGATTAGTTTTGTCTGTTATTGTATTCATCTAAATGTTATTATATAGTATATGCTTTATATATGTGTCTGACTTTTATCAATCAACAATGGTATTGAGATTCATATACTCATATGCATACACATGCAAAAAGGCAACATGAACACAAGCAATATAACTTTTGGAATAATAGAAATAATATTAAATGTGAAAATGTCTACAAGAGAAAGAAAAATGTACAGGGTAACATATTAAATTTAAAGAATTCCCAATAGGAATATATAACAAAGTAACAAAATTTAAAGAACCAACAGAACTTTGAAAAAAAATTTTAAATATAATAAATTAAAATTTTAGTCTGCCAGCAGATTAACACAACAACCATCATAAAATGAGAAACAGAAGGTAAAGAGAACAATTCTTCAGAAAGAATTATAAAGGAAAAGTAGAAAATATAGAAGATTAGAAAGCTGGACAATACAGTGAGAAGTTCTAATATGCATTTGATAATAATCACCGGGGAAAGGAAAGAGAAAAATAAGTATAGGCAATCAACTGAAGAAATAATTACCATTAATATTAAAGAATGGATGAGGATAACAAACCACAAACTCAAAAGGAATGAGAACACCAAATGGAATAACTAAAAGAAATTTATGCTAAGACACATCATAATGAAATTATGACCATTGACAAAGATTTCAAATAAAGAACTATTAAAATTCCACTGTAAATTTTATAATCCTAAAACTAGTAGAAGACAAAATTTCCAAATTAAAAAAAAAAAAAATAGGGCTAGGGGTGTAGCTCAAAGGTAGAATGCCCCTGTGGTTCAAGCTCTAGCACCACAAAAAAGAAAAAGAAAGAAGGCTGAAGATGACAAAACAAATGTTTACTAAGGTACCAGTGGTATGAAAAGGACAAACCTGTTCCAAATCTAAACAAAACAGAACCTAAGGATGACCACTTCATGATAAAACTGACAGGGAAAGGTCAGCCTACAAAAGTGGCTCATGTTTAATGTGATGGTTTATCTGTCTCAGCCTAGCAGATAATTATCACTCGAATGCCGGACATGCTCCCATGAGTGGAGGTGCTCCCGTGAATGGCACAGGCTGCTCAATCAGTAACACAGAATACATGCCTTGCCATACTTCTATCTTGCACACCACCACTAGGCCCAGTGTCATAAAATATCTAGATTCAAGATTTCTGGTTAAAAGCACAGAACAAGGAAGAACTCCAAAGAAATAAAAATCAGCAATGCACATTCAAATATTGTCCAGTTCCTGCATCCTGAGCCTCCTCACTGTGATTCATATATACTAACTCCCTTTGTCCTGATTTTATGACTATGAGAAACCTTATCATTTCAATTTGGCTTTCTATGTAGATCAGCCTGCAGAAAGAAAATACATTATTTATACTGATTTGGGCATTTTGGACTTGTAATAATAAAATACCTCATTATGAATTAGAAATTAACTCAGCTGAATATTAGTATCTCTGACAATTTGACTGTGTGAACTAATTACTGTCAACCCAATTCAAGAATCAGCAACAGGGGAGGGAATGGGGAGGGAACTGGGGAAGGGGTCAAATGAGAAGTGTGTGCAAATATGTTGTTAACAACTTGTACTTAACAAAGATGTATGCTATATTGCACGAATTACTACAATAAAAAATTTAAAAAAAAAAAGAATCAGCAACAATCTTAGTAAAACGACCTAATCGGATTTTGTATGATAGATGCTGAGGTCTGTAGCCCAGTGGCAGATCACTTACCTAGCATGCACAAGACTCTGGGTTAAATTAATTAATGATAGAATAAGATTTTCTGTATCATGAAGCTGAGGATTAGACATTGAAACTGAGGTGAACCCATCTAGGTAAATACCACATTATCAGCCAACCATTCTCTTCTGGTGGTGCCTAACTGCTACCACATCATCTTTATTTCCAACTGAAAATAGTATTTGTTACATGAAATTTGATCTACACTCACAAAGATACACTAACTAGAATTTTTCTATTTTATCTCAAAAGTTGTTCTACTTCCTCCCACTCTTCCTCTATCTCTCCTTTTTATATTAACTTCCCATCACCCTAACAACACAAGTTATATCAGCAGAGACAAGTTTACAAAGGCAAGTAAACTGCCTAAGACTAAGCTATGTTCAACCTTAGGAAAACCTGACTGGCTAGCCAGATAGAAAAGTAAAGTGTGTCTTACAAAAATAATTCCTTGGTTCTGATTCTTTCAAAAGATACCTATCTTTTAACTGCCATCCTGGGCACATTTAGGATGTCAGAGCAGTCCCATGGAGCCAGGCATGGTGGTACACTCCTGTAATCCCAACTACTAGGAAAGCTGAGGCAGGAGAATCATGAGTTTGATGTCAATCTTGGGCAATACAGTGAGACCCTGTCCCCAGAAAATAAAAAAATAAACCCACAGCTCAGAATAGTCCCATGAAGTTTGCTTTCCTACTGTGCCACACCCACATCAAGCATTTCTGAATCCCTGAAAGTCATGCAATAGCCAGCTTTACCATGTTTATAAAATATCAATAGAAAAAAATCAGAATTACTTGAAAGTATGTTTTCAAAGAATATAATCCTGAATACTGTTTTGTCCAAATTCTGAATAAGAAAGATAACTCTTATTATTTTATCTAAAACTGCTTCCCTAAATTAAAAATAGTGCCAAAACTTAAAAACTCTGTTTTTAGTGTTACCAAGGTAAAAGACCTGAGTTTTTACAGCATAGAAAAACATTAAAGTCCTAAACATTAAAATATATTTGAAAGGCATTGTTAATGTTAGACCTTAGTAACAAAAAAACACACCTATCAATTATTCTTTTTTAAATTAACACCCACATTATAAATGATATGAAAATGATACATAAAAATGATACATAATTAAAACACAATAAGGAAGCAATTAAAGAAAAATAACAAGTATGAACTTACCAGTTTAATTGCCACATATTCATTTGTATATAAATTTTTCCCTTGAAAAACAAAGAAAAAATGTTATAGCCTGCTAACCATTTATTTTTAAAGACACATCATGTAAACTGTACTCTGAGGAAAAAAGCATATAATACATTTAAATGAAGCAAAAATTTTTACTTCCAACTATTAAGCCAAAAAGACTTCGATAACAAGAAAATATTTAAATTTGTGATCAACTCAATTATGTATTTAGTATTTCACATAGATTTAGAGTTAAAAGTGATATTAATAAACATGGTATTCCGCTTACATAATAGAAAGATTCTGTCTTTGTTATAATATTGTATATAATTTAGAAAGTAATTGATAGTCAATTTGTTAATTTAATTTTAAAACCATAACATCTATATAAAAGCAGGAATCTAAAATCCCTCTCCTACATACCAACTCATTTTCAATCCTTCATTATTATGAGATGTAATCTTATTAGGGCTCCCATTTAATCTAGCAAATATATCAAAAATAAAGAAAAATCTAGTTGGGCACGGTGGCACACACCTGTAATTCCAGTACTTGGGAGGCTGAGACAGGAGTATCACAGTACAGGCCAATGCAGAGTAACTTAGTGAGACCCCTGTTTAAAAATAAAAAAAGGGCTGGGATGTAGCTCAGGGGTAGAACGCCCCTAGGTTCAATCCCCAGCACCCCCTTATATAATATATATGTATGTATGTATATGTGTGTGTGTATATATATATATGTATATATGTATTTTTAATATATATGAAATATATTAAAAATGCAGTAAAACAAGAAAATATTAGTCAAAACTGGCTCTGAAAAACTAGTTGCTTTGAGGGAAAAAAGTTACTAGTATTTCACTTTATGACCAAACTGATTTCAAATAATTGAGTTAAATATAAACTATAAAACAAGAAAAAAATATCTATTATCCCAATATATATAGAGGCCTTTCTGAGCATAAGAAGATATAAAGATCAAAAAGTTTACACAGATTTGGTAAACTTTGGTGGTGTGAAATATTTTAAACCATTAATTGCTGAAAAATATTTTATATGCAAACAGGAAGGAAATGTCAAACTAGAAAAGAGATTTAATATTATTAACATGTAAGAAATTCAAACAAATCACAGTAATCTTTGGCATTGGTCACAATGTTTGGCATCATTCATAATCTTTAGCATGGGTCAAAATCTATAGCCCAAAGATAATACCATAAAGAATTTTAGAAGGAAGAATATATGAAGAGAATTTATATATAAATTAATATGCATCTTTACTAGTATATTAAAAAGATTAACTAAAAGAAATAGTATAACATGATTCTGGATTTCCAATATTTTTACAATTAGCATATATTACTTTTGTAAGAAAATAGAAGAATAGATTTTTTTTTTAAACTATGAAACCTAAATTTTTAGGTTTCTTCTAGTAAGCTTATAGAACCTAGTCCTCAGGAATTGGTTACCTAATTAACAAAAAGAACAATACTGGTTTTGAGTTCAAAGATGAAATTTGCATTTCTTCAAGAAGTTATCTTTTCATAACTATTTTGTAGAGTATACTTATTTACAAGCACACAGGTTAAAAAATTTCACAAGACAAGAAGTCAGGCTAAATACAGATCTCTTAGAACCAAAATATATCAAAAACTTCTAAAAGTATTGCTTTTATATGGTCCAATACCTCTTAGGTCATAGCATAAAGCATTAAATCCTAAAAGCATCATCTTTTTTTGACCACTAGAGATTTTGCTGAACCTTGGCGGGAAGGGGTCACAATTATAAACATAAGCAAAAATTAAACAATTATACAAATGCATTTTTGTCATCTAGCATAGCCATAGCCTAATATAATTAGCTTTTAATTGATAGCTGCTATACACATGTACAAATGATGGACAAACTATGTGTGTGTGGAGCCGGGCGTGGTGGCACACGCTTGTAATCCCAGCATTCGGGAGGCTGAGACCAAAGGATCCGGGTTCGCGGCCAGCCTCAGCTACCTAGTGAAGCATTCCGCAACTTAGTGAGACTCGGTTTCAAAATAAAGGATAAAAAATAGGGCTGGGGGTATACCTCGGAGGTAGAATGCCCCTGAGTTCAATCCCCAGTACCACAAAAAAAAAAAAACAAAACTATGTGTGTGTGGTCTGAGTAAGAGGGAGGGAGTGTGCATGTGGAGAGAACCTTTAAAAAATGGCTCCAAGTTGAGTGGTACTAGTTAATTGATGCTTTAATTCAATTTCAAAAGACATTTCCAATAGAGCTTTCTGCCATACTGAACTTGAAAAGATAGTTTTACCAATGTTGTGGTGTTAAGATGGTAACTATTATAGAGAACTATGTTCTTGATAAACTGTATAGATGTTTATAACAAGGACTACTAGTTATCCATCAATATACATTCTTCTCCTTTCATAATAATAGAATGTCCAAGCTTGAAAATGGCTGCCCAGTGAGAGACTACATTTCCCAGCCTCTTTCAGCTTAGTGTGGCCTTTGTGACTAAGTTCTCCATACCAGTGGATGCCAAGTATGTAATTCCCCACTTCCTGAATGAATGTATGTATTCCTGACTCTTTTTCTTCCTCTTACTGCTATCTGGCTGGCTGGAAGAAGGAAACAACTACAGTGGATCAACCCTGCACACAGACGCTGATCCCACAGTAAGAGTGCAGAGTCCCTGATAGCTTTGAATGCTCTCCGTCTAGTCTGTGTTATGTAGAACAAAAATAAACTGCTAGGTTTTTTTGTTATAGCATCATTATTTATTTATTACTTTTGTTTATTTTGGGAAGCTTTTTATTGAATTATGTGTAGTGAGAACTGGAAAACCTGAAATGCTATTGGCTTCCACTCTCAGAAAGAGTATTTATTACTTTTAAAGATAAGTTTTATAATATTGCCTCAGTTAGAAAATTAATACACATAAAATGATGAATCCAACCAAGTCTGCATATATACATTTGATATATATTGTAAAACCTAAAGAATTTTCAACAAAAGAATTTTCAAACACAAACATTAAAATGAGGAGTGTTACAGCCAGGTTTGGTGGCACAAGCCTGTAATCCCAGCTATTCCCAGCTACCTGGGATGCTGAGGCAGGATTCCAAGTCCAAGGCCAGCCTATGCAAAGTAGCAAGACCTCATCTCAAATAAAATAAAATAATAAATTTAAATTAAAATTAGAAAGAAATAAATATAAAAAGGCCAGGGATATTGCTTAGTGGTAGAGTGTCTCTGGGTTTAGTATCTAGTACCTCAAAAACAGAAAGGAAGGGAGGGAAGGAAAGAGGGGGAGATAAGCTATATAGAAATAAGAAGAGAGAAAACACATTAAGAAAAGTTACCGAAACTCCTATTGAAAACAACTGTGTCAAAAGTTATATTACCTTATTTCAGATATAGTAACTCATAAAGCAATATATAAAATCCTTGTTCTTTATTCTTTGCGTGATAAGTACAGCCACAAAACATAAGAGAGGCTCAGGGAAACAAAGTTTATGACACTCTTAAGAAGTCACACTGCACACTACACAGGGTCATAGGAGAAGCACCAGGTTTGCCTTCAGTGGCAGAAATGGGAGCAAAAGAAGAGCTTAGGCGAAGGCCTTTATTGCAGTGCCCAGGGAAAAGGTAAGGCAGGTTAAACAAATTAGGACTGAATTAGTCTCCATAATTCCAGTGACTTTGGGGCTATAGGTGTGGTCACTAGTTGCATGGTGCCTGGCCCTGGAATGATCAAAGCAGAGGAATATTGTCTCTTGGGTGCATGGGCCAAATAAAGAAGGAATGGCTGTTGATTGGTTAAGATGCATGTCAAAGGCATTCTCCCAGCAGCCCTTTGCTACTGCTTAGGAATTGTCCAAATCCAGAAGGGGCAATCTCTCCCTAGCAAAAAGGTTCTTTAAGATGTCCAAACTTAGCCAGGTGTGGTGGTGCATGCTTGTAATCCCAGCACTTGGGAGGTTGAGACAGGAGGATAATAAGTTCTAGGATGGCCTCAGCAACTTAGCAAGACCCTCAGCAGCCTAGTGAGACCCTATTTCAAAAATAAAACATAGAAAAAGGGCTGGAGGTGTAACTCAGAAGTAGAATGCCTCTAGGTTCAATCCCCAGTATCAAAAAAGAAAAAGAAAAAGATATTCAAACATTTAAAGTTATACAATACAACCTTATATATATTTTGGCTACCTACATTTGGTCTCATCTAGTATTTGTCAAAAACATTCCTAGGGGTTTCTATTGATTATATAAGCTAAAAAGATATCTATCAACATGCAAAATCCAAGCTTTACCACTAATACATAAGATAAAATGAAACCACAAATATATCAGCCCACTTAATATAAAAAGTACAAATAAAAATGCTGAACATTTAATTTTTAATTTTTAATATGCACCATTTTTATCTCATGGTCATTCTTTAAAACAAATTGCCTTTGAAACAGTTTTCAACAGTAGGCAAGACTGTCTCTCCTTGGGGCATTTGGACACAGAGGGATACTTTGAGTTGTGTGCAGGGTTGCAACTCCTATTTGGTGCCCAAGAGATCTCAAGTTTTTAAAGCCCTACAATGTCAGAGATAGTTTTCTTAAAAAAAAAAGAAAGAAAGAAAAGAAAAGAAAGAAAGAAAAAAGAAAAACACTCCCAGCATACCCTTTTCTTGAAATTATTCACCTATAGCATGTATAGCTTATATTCTTTCTTACTCAATACTAACTATAAAAAAAAAAAATCAGCACCAGGAATAATCAAGATATGCAAGGTGTGTCTATTAATGTGCTTTTAAAGAAAGTACTTTAACAATCCAAATCAACTTTGAATAAAATTTGTTTATCCTGGTATACAAAGAATAACACTTATAATAACTTTCTCCAAATAGAGAAACCATTTAGGGCCTTGAAACTAGCAGTAAAATGCCCATTAGCTGCCTGTATATATACAAGTATGTGTGTATGTGTGTGTGTGTGTGTGTGTGTCTGTGTGTGTCTGTGTGTAACATACATAGAGATGATACACTTAAATACATAAATTTGATTCAATAAATGCCCAATGATTTTATTAAATTAGATACATGAACAGGCATACTCAGAAGTCATCTTATTTCTATTTCTGCTTATTCACAGACTGCAAAAGAAAGTGATGTTTTACTGTTTTTTCAATATATAGTACACTTTGAGCATGTAGTTCATATAGTTTCTCATATTTGTCCTGGCTAATGTGGTCTACTAGATTTTTCTGTGTGTGAATACATGAAAACACACACACATATACGTGTATACACACATACACAGTGTATATATAGTAAATATGTGTTTGTGTAGTCATCTTGAAATATAGAAAATTAAGTTTGAATCAAAATGGCCAAAATATATTCAGATATAATACTGTTCATTTTACACTATCATCTAAATTTAAACCTCACATTAACCTAGAAAGTGGGAAAATTCCATTATAACATTGAGGAATTTTTTTTTTTTCCTTTGCGGTACTGGGGATTGAACTCAGGGGCATTCTACCTCCGAGCTATACCCTAGCCCTATTTTTTTTAATTCTTTATTTTGAAACAGGGTCTCATGAAGTTTCGGAATGCCTCACTAGGTAGCTGAGGCTGGCTGCGAACCCGGATCATCCGGTCTCATCCTCCCAAATGCTGGGATTACATGCGTACGCCACCACACCCGGCTACATTGAGGAACTTGAGGCTGTGCATAGCTATAGACTTAAGTGTTCAATAATGGCAAAGACCATTTTTGTATTTTTCCAGTGTATTATCAGCCTTAAGTGTCATTGGATGGATGTTGCTCAAAGTTAGGCAAGAAGTGAATAACCTAGTTTCTCTAACTCTAAAGTCAGAAACAACTTAAGAATTTCAAAGTTATCTAATTTAACATCTTTCAAAAAAAAAGTGCAAAATATTGACCCTTTTAAGTATTTGAATCCCCAAACAAATGCAAGACTCTACCAGTCATATCATGTTATAACTATATGCAAAGTATGTCACTGCCTTTTATTAGCTTGCTTCCTCCTAACATGTAATGTACATTAACAACAAAAAAACTAATGAGACAAAGAGTCACTACAAATTAGGGTGTTTTATAAGATTATAAGGAGAGGTAATTGAGTAAATAAACATACAACTGAATTTATTTCCAGCAGCAGAGTTGGATCTAAGAAAAATTACGAAGCCAATTTTTTTTTTTTAACTTCAAAAGTTCCTACTCTTGGCAGTCCATAGACCAGAGACCTCAATTACCTCCATATTGAGTCCTATAGAACCATGCCACCCTCCTTATTGTTTCTCTTAAATGGAGACAGCTGTAGCTCTATTACTTGGAGTCCAAATACCTAGATTTTGATCCTGAGTCTGTCATTAAATTGCTATATGACATCTGACAAGAAACTTTCCCTCACTGAGTTTGGACTCCCTTAAATGTAGAGTTAAAGATTTAATTAGAGTAGTCTTTCCAAAAATTACCTAATTAATGATGACCTGAGTTGATACTCTAGAGTTTTTTAAGAATATATATTCCTGAATCCCACCCCAGATATCCCTGGGGAGAGAGGGGCGAAAAGGGTGAAGAGGAAAAAACTAAATTACTACAATGTAAATCTCTTTATGTCGTTTTAGCATATTAATTTTACTTTAAGTCATATGTATTGTCCTAAAGTGATCAGCTACTCAATATTTGGAAATATGAAAAAGAACTTAAATATCATCCCCAAGGAGCATAGTGCAAAAGCTTTACTGGAAGGTACTTCAGCCTGGTAGGCCTTTTAAAGCTATTTTCTTGTGTTCTCATATTCTCAAGAAATGAGAATGATTAATCTCAAGAAAGTAGACATTATATACTAGAGACTTCCTTACAAATGAAAATACAAATACATAAGAAATTTCCAACATTTGTATTCTTTAAAATTACTATAACAATTGAATAACTAAAAATTAAATATTTTTCATAAAACAGTATCTTCTATTTTAAAAAATTCTTCTTATGTAATGAAATAAATAATATAGTCTTACCTAATCGCAATTCTCCAAAATTGCCACATCCAATTTTTTTTCCCACTCTAAAGTTAGGTCCAACCATTAAAACTCCAGATGATGAAGAGCCAGTTCCTCGAGTGTTATGCCCTGATCGACCACTAGGTCGTGCCATTCTATCATCTGATTTGTCCTTGTCTTTCTTTTTATTATCCATATCAAGTTTGCGGTACTCCACTTTGAATTCTTTAATCAAGACAAGCACACTGAAATGGGGTATCGTGAGAATAGGTACATCACTAGGTAACTGTACCAGGTAGGTAATGTTATCATTCAAATTGCAGCAGGTAGTCAATTAACTGGAGCGTGTTCATCCCATTCGTAAAATTTTTCTCAGTTGTCTTTTCAGCAAAACATGTTTTCAAAATTATCTTCCTGGTGATGTGAGCTGATGTTGATAGAGAGCTAGAACATTTAAAAGAAGAAAATGAGTCAACTAAGAGAATTTAAAAATGTATGTTTGGGAAATTAAAAAACATAAGCTCGGGCAATGAACTGTTGATATCTGTTGATGTCCACGAAAATTAAATCTCAGTAGACTCTTAAATTAACCATTACACTTTATTTCCATACGTTAATACCAAAGAGATTACAAAAACAAAATAGAAAAGAGAAATCAGGGATTAAGCTACTTTTTAAAACTAAAAAATGAATAAAAAAGTATTGGGTGTCTCATAAAACAATATACATTCACTATCCTAGGACCTTCCAATGTAAAATCATCTCAATTAGGAAAAAAGATCTCCACAAGTTCTAGTAAATCAATGTACTATTTTCTATTTGAAAGCAAAAAGACACAATACATTTTTTTTTTTTTTTTTTTTTTTTTGCGGTACTGGGGATTTAACTCAGGGGCATTCTACCTCCAAGCTATACCCCCAGCCCTATTTTTTATTCTTTATTTTGAAACCGACAATACATTTTTAAAATTACTGAAATATCTTAAAAGTATCTTCACCATATTCATATACTCAATAGCTTTCAAAGTGTTCAATAAATGAAGTTCCATTTTCATTTATTCAAATACTTATTACCCTTTAACTTTATATGCTAAAGGAGCAAAGAACTGATAATTCAAAGAGCATTCTTACTATCTCTCAAGGAAAAGAATTCTTAAACAATATTTGAACTAAGCCTTTCAAAAAAAGGAATTCACAAGGCTAAAAAATGTTGACAAGCATCAACCTTATAAAGGTGGAAAAATTAGGTATTAAATTTCCTAATACACAGACAAAAACACTAAAGAACACCATGAAATGTTCAAGCCTTCTGAAAGAATCTGACCCATTCATCTTCTTTAGGAATTCCAGCCATCAAGCACACCTCAATTCTGTAGTAAATGTGCAATGTTACTACATGATTCCCCAGCTTTTGTTGGAACAGTCTAAATGGTCTTCAATTTGTTGCCATTAAGAACACTTTGACTTAAAAAGGTCACTAATGAAAAAACTAGAATCAATATTAAGGACTATTCCTTTTTTGTGTGTGTGATACTGGGGATTGAACTCAGGGGCATTCTACCTCCGAGCTATACCCCCAGCCCTATTTTTTAGTCTTTATTTTGAAACAGGGTCTCACTAAGTTGCGGAGGGCCTCACTAGGTAGCTGAGGCTGGCCGTGAATGCGGATCCTCCAGTCTCAGCCTCCCAAATGCTGGGATTACAAGCGTGCGCCACCACACCCAGCTCTTATTCCTACTTTTTAAATCGATTATATAATGCAAACTCAATGAGGGTTGAAACAAATAGTATCATCTAATTACTTTTCAGCAAACCTCCAAATATGAAATTAATATATCCTAACAATCTACTTTTGTTTCTTATCTTATTTGCCATACTCTTTTACTATAGAAGAAACAGTGAGTTCTATTTACTATATGTAAATCTGAACAAGATCTCTGCTTTCAGCCATAATATATACTTAAATATTCCTTCCTGTTGTAGACAACTATTAAATATTCCTTCCTGTTGTAAACAACTATAAACCTGAGCAAAACATATAAAGCACCTATTTTCAGGCATGAGATAATAACAGACAATACAGACTGTGAAAAACATAAAATGAGTCAGTCCCACCTTCACCCAAGCTCCCTGTGGAGGAACAGTGCCCTGTCTACAAAACAGGAGGGTGAGGCTTAGATAGCACACAGTGATCACAGATCAGAGTTTGAGCTCTTAATGTGAATGGAGTTTGCAAAACAGGGTATGGAAAGTGAGAGCTTCAGGGGGGCGATGGGCAGTGGGGCTAAAGGCTAGGCCACACATGTACATGGGAAAAGTCTGAAAAACCTAGAGGACAATGGCTATGTGACTATGATTGGGTTAAGAAAAATGGAGATATTGGAAGCAGGGTAGTACTGTCCAGTCATGGTGGAAGAACCTGATTAATAGCCCAGACATTCAGCTGAGACACCACAAAGACCAAGTCCTAAAAGTAAAGACCACCCTTAAGTAAGGACTATTCTAGACTGGCCCATCTAAAACCTAAAACCAAGACTACATAAAACTGAAAATAGCTCTAAGTAAGTCAACCGCATTCTAGGGGGAGGGGGGGACTCAATGTTATCTAAAACACAAAAATCCAGACTCAACAACACTGATTTTACAATGTCCACCATCCAATTTTAAATCACCAAACAAGCAAAAAAGAAATAAATGTGACCTATAACCAGGAAATTAAGCAACCAAAGGAAATAGACCCAAGATGACAATTATGTGTGAATTAAAAAACAAGACTTTAGCTGGAGATGGTGGCACATGCTTGTAATCCCAGTACTTAGAAGACTGAAACAGGAGGATCGCAGATTCAAAGCCAGCCTCGACCACTTAGAAAAAAGACAGGAATTTAAAACTAGTGTAATAGCTGGCAGAGTCCTATTAAACTAAAGAAAAAAAAAATAGGACAAAGACACATTTACAGAAGAAATAATGTCTGAAATTTTCCTAAATTTGGTTAAAATAAATAAATTAAAAATTGAACATACTCAGTAATCCCATAGGTGTAACTACAAAAAAAGTAAACTCAGGAACATCAGTCAAAACAGAAAATAAAATGGAATATCAAAAATTGCTTGGTTTTAAACTAATAGACCGATGCATGTGTATGTATGTTTATAGCGGCTCAATTCACAATAGCCAAACTATGGAAGCAGCCAAGATGTCCATCCACAGATGAATGGATTACAAAACTATGGGATATATACACAATGGAATTTTACTCAGCCATAAAGAAGAACAAAATCATGTTATTTGCAGGGAAATGGATGCAAATGGAAAACATTATGGTAAGTGAGATTAGCCAGTCACAAAGAGTAAAGAAACATATGTTCTCCCTAATATGCGGATGTTAGGGAGTAGATGGGACATAAGAGGGTCCCCAGATGAAAAAGTAGAGACCCTCGATAAACAAAGAAGTAGACTTAACCGAAGAGAATGGACGGGGGGTGGGGGAGGGAGAGCATACTAAGGCACATGATGTACTTACACAATTATATCAAGATCACTCACTGAACTGAACTTGAGAGGGAGGGAGGGCGAGGGAGCGGGGTGGGAACCGGGGATAGGGTCACATGAGAAATGTGTGCACATCTGTCTTTATCAATTTGTACCTAACAAAAATGTATAAATACAAAGCACGAATTATTACAATAAAAAAATTGCTTGGTTTTAATCAAGAGAAATATAAGATACATGAGACGAAAAGGGGGGGGAGTACCAAAATAAGGTACAATTGTCAAACTATATTAAAAAAGTAAGACCCAACTATATGGTATCTATAATAAAAAATTACAAATAGAGTGAAATTCGAAGAATAGGAAAAGATATACTATGCAAACAGTACATATAAGAAAGCTTGTAGCCAGGCATGGTGGTGCACACCTGTAATTCCAGTACTTGGGAGTCTAAGACAGGAGGATCCCAGGTTTGAAGCAGTCTCAGCAACTTAACCCTTAGCAACTTAGCCAGACCCTGTTTCAAAATAAAAAAATAAAAAGAGCTGGGGGTATAGCTCAGAGATAGAATGTTTCTAAGTTCAATAAGGAAGGAAGGAAGGAAGGGAGGGAGGGAGGGAGGGGGAGAGGAGAGGAGAGGAGAGGAGAGAAGAGGAGAGGAGAGGAGAGGAGAGGAGAGGGGAAGGAAGGGAAGGGAAGGGAGGAGAAGAGAGGAGAGGAGAGGAAGAATAACCCCAAACTTACAGAAGTCTATTTCATAATAAAAATATTAATTCAACATTCAACAGGAAGGCATAAAAATCATAAATTTGTGTGAGAAAAATGAAGCAAAACCTAACAAAACTAAAGGAAAAAAAGACATTCACAGTCAATAATTTTAACACCATTCTTTTAGTAACTGATAAGGTAGAAGCCAAAAATATCAGTTTGCATAAAGTTGATATAAATAATATCAAATACTTGTATTGACATTTATAAAGTACAATATCCAGAACTGTAAAATAAAACTTCCTTTTAATGTTCACCAAGAAAGATCATATACTGTGCTATAAAGTTCCAAATAACTGAAATATCAGAGTAGATTTGATCAAACAAATTTAAATCAGAAATCAGTAACTATATGGTATCTAGAAAATCCACATATATTTAAAATTTAAACATACTTTTAAATAATTCATGAATTAAAAAAGAAATCACCACAGAAATTGGAAATAATTGTATTATTATCTAAATAATTGGACAATAATCAAATATATTAAATTTTGTAGTCTGCAGCCAAAGCAGTGCTTACAGGGAAATAAGAAGCTTTAAGTACTAAAATTAGAAAGGAAGAAGTTTTTAATCAATGA
>PVLC010011218.1:8560-47893 GCA_004027655.1 Graphiurus murinus
CATTCGGGAGGCTGAGACCGGAGGATCCGGGTTCGCGGCCAGCCTCAGCTACCTAGTGAGGCACTCCGCAACTTAGTGAGACTCGGTTTCAAAATAAAGAATAAAAAATAGGGCTGGGGGTATAGCTCGGAGGTAGAATGCCCCTGAGTTCAATCCCCAGTACCGCAAAAAAAAAAAAAAAAAAAAAAAAAAAAAAGCACAGACCCTAGTATTTGTGTAACCTTAGGCAAATTACTTAAACTCCTCTTGGCTCAGTTTTCTTATCTGTAAAGAGAATGCTACAAACTTCATAGGATTGTTATGAGGATTAAACGATTTATTATTCTTAAATATTTAGAGTACTACCTGGCACATAGTAGTAGTGTATTGAATAAAGTTACCCAGTGCCTCATAGGCCACACATTCTATTTTATTTGCCATGCTTCTCTGCCTAATTCCTTTCTATTAAAACAAAGTAAATATATACGTTTTTTAAAAATTCAACTTCTTGAGCATGTATACATGCCTATATTTATTTTAACCTTTTTTGCAGTTCTTCACCATATTTTATCTCCTCTTTCCTCCATTTTTCCTTATTTGCCTCTTTTCTATCATCTACATGTCTACATCTACTTCTCTCATTCTTTGGCTAAGTGTGTTAGGTGAATACCCAATGTATAGAATGTCTACATTCTCTCTTCTAAACTGAATGACCCAAGGATGGTTCTTATTTCATTCATCTTTGTATCCCTGGACTTAGCACACTGATGCATAGAAATTTGACAAGCATTTTACAAATGCATGAATGGTTCTGTTAGAAGACACAGATAAATATCACATGTGCATCCAATACTGTTCATAACTAAGAGTGAATCACATAGATAGGAAGAAAGAGCTAGGAATAGAGAAAAGGAAAAACTGGTATTATGGCTTTCTGCATGTTTAAACTTTGTATACCATGACATATCTTTAAGTACATATTGCTTTTATTTTCAAAATGGATGCCTTAGAGTGAATTTGTATTGTTTTTCATTTGGGATCCATAGGTCCAAAACACATTTCCAGGCAAGTTTATACATATGTATTTGATGGTATTTAACTTGTACCCACATGTTGACAGGAAACACCTCCTAACTGTACCTCAAGACCACGTACCATGGTATCAGGATTTCCAATGGCCTCAAACGCAAAGTCAACCCCTACACCCGTCATTTCCACCACCACCTCCTGGACAGGCTTCTTGAGGCTTTGAGGGTTGAGACAATCAGTGACTCCTAATGCTCTTGCCCGCGGAAACTTCTCCTCATTGATATCAACCCCGATGATCCTAGAAGCACCAGAGGCTTTGCAACCCAAGACAATGGCTGAGCCAACTCCTCCAAGTCCAAAAACCAAACAGATGGAACCTGGTGTAACCTACAAGTGTGTAAAGAAAATAAATCAACAAATAAAAATCTTCAAGTGTTTCGAAACTATCTACACCAGTTTAACCATTTGGACAGGTTTGGCATAGTTTTGATTTCTTCCCAGGAAAATTACTATGACACATGCTGACACTCAAGTGCCTTCCTCACCTTGGCAGAATTAACAGCAGCTCCATAGCCTGTCGGCACCCCACAGCTTATGAGGCAAACTTTATCCATAGGAGCAGCATCATCAATTTTCACTACTGCAATCTCGGGCACAACAGTATACTCGGTGAATGTGCTTACAAGGAAAGAGTGATAAATCTTTTCTCCTTTGCAGGTAAATCTGCAGGTCCCATCCAGCATTGATCCACGACAAGGTAGAACACTGTTTCGCAACAACATAGACATAGGCACAGGTGCCGGCCCAGGCACATGGAGTTGGGAAGAGAAGTGATCTCATTAGCTACGAGTCAATGCTTGCACAATTTTTTCAATTTAATAAAAAATGAGAGACAAATCTACTCACTCTTGCTTCTCACAGAAGTTTCCTTTGGGGTGCAAGCAGGAACTGCATTCTCTACACTGTGGAATAATGAGTGTGAGGACTTTATCTCCTACATAAAAAAAAAAGTGATATGATCAATAGTTTGAAAATGAAATGTTAACGGATCAAAAATGTGATAGTATTTTTTACAAAAATATCATTGAATCTCTTTTAAAACTTGCTGTGGACAGGTGATGATAACACTATTATACTCATGGATATCTCAAAGGAGAATCTATTTAACCTAGTTTTAGAAATCCCATTGTTCTTTTGGGAAAGTGGTGAGAATTTGGGGATTTTTTTTCTGCTGGATAGTAGTTGTAGGCCTGCTTCTCTCTTTGAAAATATAATAATAAAACCAGAAATAACTTTTAGAGATGTCATGTAGTTTAATTCTTTTGTTTTCCATTTGAAGGAATTAGTCCCACAGTGGTTGCCACCTGCTTAGAGCTGACCAGCGAGATAATGGCACAGCTTTTGGAGTCCCCAACCCCAAATGGCAAATGGACACAATTTAGACCTCTTGTATATATCCAGATCCATATCCATATATATATGGATTTAGTAGAGCTAAGTTCTATGTTGTGATGACTTCAGAGAATTAAAGGTCCCCCCTCCTCCCAGCTCTTTCTGGAGCACTTATTATAAAGGATGTTTTTTAGGTCGTAGAGCTCAAGAGAGCATATTGACCATGTTTGAATCTGGTTATTAACTTGTCCTCTGGGCCTAGTGTGATGTGCCAGGTGGAGTCTGGTTAGAAAGCACAGTTATCACAGACTATGATAACTGTGACCAGGTCAGATGACCTGATCAGAGGTCTAGAGCATTCTCTATATGTTGGTCCTTTACAGATGTTTATCACCCAGAAATAACTCCACTGGGGCCCTATGAAGAGATTATAAGGCATTAAAAATCTCTCAAGGCACATCTTACCTTTGTTGGCCCTAAAAATTTCCAAAGATATCGGATCTTAAATTCAGAAGTTCTAGTCTCATGTCTGTTCTTTCTAGAGGGAAAGGATGATGTTTCTCATCATTTCCCATAAAACTTCCACTGTATTTTTTTCTGGGTAAAGAGGAGCAAGAGTATATACCTCTCTTATTTATGTTATGTTCTTTGAGCTGCAGACCAGGTCCTTTTAAAACTTTTGTCCTTCCTACTATGCCTCGTGTCAGAAGCATGGTGAACATTCCACATTGCTCACTAAATGAACACACTGATGATGGCTTCATGAAATCTTGATTACGCACTTGCTTAAACCCATACACAGCTGGCTCTGAGCTGTGGGGTTCCTATGTTACCTTACTGTATGTAGTTGCTCTTAATCACTGTGATCATTTTAGGCATGCTCAAAATAGCACTGTTAATATTCTTTTTGATATGCCTAGGGAAGAGACTTTAACTGCATTTCTGTTGATTCTTTGAAATGTCACTATCATCTTGTCAGCTAAAATTCAAGCTCTACATTCTGATTGGAACACTCATTTGTCAAGCATTCAGTGTGCTCAAACTCTGGGACAGGCACTGTGCTAAGAATTTTGGGGGACATAAATATATATATGAGAAGCAGTTCCTATGCCTAACAAGCTTCCAGTTAACTTAGAGGTATACTGGTTCTATCTCAACCTTCATTTAGCTGTGGATATATAGACTTGGCTCAGATAATACCCAACTGGATTGCCAGGGATAACTGCAGGACAGAGGTGGCAGTGGACTCCTGGAATCACAGCGTCCATGTGATATAGTGATACGTTATTAGTTAGAAGAATCTAGAGGCAAACCCTTGATATATGATTACAATCAAATGGAACAAACTAATTTATTTTTCTCTGGTAAATATTTTAATGCATTGGAAAGTTCTTCCTTTGTGCAGGAGGAGCTCTTTTTCCTGCTGTTGTAAGAAGATGTTTGCTTCCCCATTTCCTACCTGGTTTCACAGAACTCACTCCATCACCAATACTCTCCACAATCCCAGCTCCTTCATGGCCTGGAATTAAAGGAAAGTTCATTTGGAGTTCTCCTTTCAGGACATGGTCATCGGAACCGCAGATTCCTGAAGACTCCAACTGCATAGGAATTAAATGAGTAAGGATCAAATGATTTCTCTCTTTCTTTCACCTGAGAATGAATATCAAAAATATCAAAAGTTTTACATGAGATATCTCATTTATCTGTATAACAACACTCAGGAACACAGGGCAGGCCTTCTCACCCCCAACTTAGAGATGAAAGGAGATTCAAAGACATCATAAAACAACTTATCCAAAATCACCTGGCTCCTGTTTAGACTAAGTAGTAAACTTAGTCTTTTCAAATCTAGTCTGTATATCTTATGGCATAGTTTTGAAATATGAGGGTTATTCTCGTACAATAAAGACTTTTTTGTGTGACAAATATCAATGACACCGCCATTGAGAAACACAGAATGTTAGGTCCAACACTACAAAGTGGGTTTTTTTTGTGTGTGTGTGTGGTATTGGGGATTGAAGTCAAGGGCATTCTACCTCCAAACTATACTCCCAGCCCTATTTTTTATCCTTTATTTTGAAACAGGGTCTCACTAAGTTGCTCAGGGCCTCACTAAGTAGCTGAGGCTGGCCTCGAACCCAGATCTTCCTGTCTCAGCCTCCCAAGTACTGGGATTACAAGAATGTGCTACCATGCCCAGCTACAAAGTGCTTTTACAATGCTTTGGGGAAAAACAATTTTCAAAAATTTAAACTCACACATTGAAAATATTATTTAAGTTTAATATTTTAAAATAAATTTAAGCTAAATAAAATAACTATTATGAAATTTAACTTATGTTGGGAAGTTTGAAAACTTGGCATGGTGGCGCACGCTTGTAATCCCAGCATTTGGGAGGCTGAGACTGGAGGATCCGGGTTCGTGGCCAGCCTCAGCTACCTAGTGAGGCCCTCTGCAACTCAGTGAGACCCTGTTTCAAAATAAAGAACAACAACAAAAAAAATAGAGCTGGGGGTATAGCTTGGACGTAGAATGCTCCTGAGTTCAATCCCCAGTACCACAAAAAAAAAAAAAAAAAAAAAAAAAAAAAAAGAAAACTTGGCTAAAGTTTTCTTGCCTGTGGTAGACCCAACCTAATTATATTAGATCCTAAAAGTGAAATATTTCTTGTCCTTAGCCCATGTATTACTACATTATTTAGAATATGTCCAAAAAAGCATATTCACCAGTTTTCTATTATCTATAGTAGAAGAGGCATCATTTTATATCTGGAACACTGGAAACAGCTATGGTATGCTTGTAGGAAGTGAGAAGATATACTAATAAAAATGTGTGGTTTTGTTTCTTACTGTGTTAAAATGGCTTGAAGATGATATCAAAGGTTGGAAATATTCTTGTGTGTGTGTGGGGGGGGGTACTGGGGATTAAACGCAAGGGAATTCTATCTCTGATATACACCCCCAGCCCTATTTTTTCTTTTTCTTTCTTTTATTTTTATGTGCTCTTATTGGTGTACTATGGTCTCACATCATAATGTATATCATGTTGACTTTGACATATATGCATACAGCACTTTCTGCCTCCCTCCCCAATTTTATTTTTTATTTGGAAACAGGGTCTTACTAAATTGTTGAGGGCCTCTCTAAGTTGCTGAGGCTGGCTTCAAAACTGTGATCCTCCTGTCTCAGCTTCCCGAATACTGGGATTTTACAGGTGTGTGCCACCGTGTCTAGCTAGAAATATTCTTTTATATATGTAGGAGACTGAAATATCCTTATTAGTTCTTTCTATATATCAAATAAGAATATGCAATTGTCTCTGACAGCCATTAATGGAATAAGTTAGAAGAGGGCTGTCCAAACAGGCAGGTAGAGTCCTTGACCTTGATTTATCGAAGTTCGGGGTGACACTCTCAGGCTCTTGCTGTTGCAACCTCCACCTTAGTGGGCTATTCTGGAGTTATTATCTAGGTTATAACCTAGTTATTATCTAGGTTATGGTTAAGGAGCATATTAGTGTAAGAGCAGAGAACAGTGGCTAACTACTAAACATATTGGTGGATAGTGACCCAGCATGCAGTAAGCACAAGCTAAGTGCTGTTTGGGTAAATCATAATTAAAAGAATATAGCTTCTGAAGAATATTCAACTGAAACAAATTCTTGAACTTCTCTTGTGTACATTCTTATTTTTGTTTTGTTCTTCACTTTCTCTCAGTAGTGAAATAACTCTTCAGTACAGCGAAGGACATGGAGTTGATCATTTATTTGTTGAGAATTAGTTCCCCAGTTTTCCTGTTTTGTCTTTCCTTTCTCATCTATCTTTTTATACCTCCTTCTTTTTCTCTATCCTTTTCCCTCCTAGCATCTTTCCAATTCTTTTCTTTCTTTTCTCTGTTATTCTTGTAACTGTTTCCTTGTATATTCTACTTTGATTATATATTATATGGATTAGAAGTATATAGCTTTTTGTATTTATTGAATTCAGCAAATCAGGTGTTGAATTTTCTGGGCTTTACTTTAGAAATAGGTGAATTTAATGTGTGCTATACCTTGGATCTTGATTCTACCTCCCTGCAAAGGCCCAAGGGATAGTCTTGATTCCTAGGTTGGCACGATTGGGAGGCAGTGGAAGATTTAAGAAATGAGGTTGACTGCGAGGACTTTGGGTCACTGGGACCCTCCCTCCAAAAGAGATTGTTCTTCTGATTTCTGGCTATGCAGTGAGAGGTTTTGCTCCACTAAACTCTCTTGCTATGATGTGCTGCTTCACAACAGGCTCAAAAAACCGAGACAACTGATTATGGGCAGAAACCTCCAAAACTCTGAGACAAAATAAAACTTTTTTTCTTTATGAATTGATTATCTCAGGCATTTAAGTACAGTGACAGAAAGCTAACACAATGTATAATGAGATTCTAATCAATATAATCCTAATCTTGGATATTTGTTGATTTTATATAATTTGTGATGCATTGATTGAGAGGTTGGACCTGCATATGGCTACCTCTGATAGGTCTATGTTTTTTCAACTTTAGGTTGATTGCTGTTCAATAATTGTCAAATCTTTGAAATCAAGGCCCTCATAGATCCTTGCTATTAATTCTGGGAAGGTAAATTTTATCACATAGTACACATTTTCAGAGGCTTTTATAATGTCTGAGCACAAAACAATAGAGTAAGATAATTAGTATATTAGTCACTGGATGTGTATTTATTGAGCATAAATTTGGTGTCATAGAAGTATGGGGAAATACATCTCTTCAACCTTCAAAAATGAAAGAAAAGTTAACTTAGAAAACCTTCTAGCTGGGCATGGTGGCCCACGTCTGTAATACTAGTACTTGGGAGGCTGAGACAGGAGAATTGCAAGTTAAAAGCCAGCCTCAGCAACTTAGTGAGGCTTTTAGCAACTTAGTGAGACCCTGTTTTGAAATAAAATAAATAAAATAGGGCTGGGCGTGGTGGCACACGCTTGTAATCCCAGTACTTGGGAGGCTGAGACTGGAGGATCCAGGTTCGCAGCCAGCCTCAGCTACTTAGTGAGGCTCTCCACAACTTAGTGAGACCCTGTTTCCAAATAAAGAATAATAACAAAAAAAAATAGGGCTGGGGATGTAGCTCAGAGGAAGAACGCCCCTGGGTTTAATCCCCAGTACAGAAAAAAAAAAAAAATAGGGCTGGGGGTGTAGCTTAGAGGTAGAATGCCATTGGGTTCTATTGCCAGTACCATAAAACAAAAACAAATAAACAAAAATAAAATATAAAACCTTCTAGTTCACATTATAAAATACATAGGCCTATAATATTAAATAATTTATGAAGCTCAATAATTAAAAAATAATAATCATAGGTGAGTTGGTTATCAATAGTTTGCAATTTTTAAAAAATCTCAAATATTCATTAACTTCATTTATTTTAGTTTTAAATTTCTTGTTTTACTATGAAAAGTAGATCAAGAATGCAATGTAAGTATATATTGTTTGCATATATCTATCTTTCTAAATTAAACAGGATTTCATTTTACTTGCCTTTGAAGGTAAAGGCTAAAGGACTTGAATTTACCTTAATACGAACTTCTCCAGCCTTTGGTGGTTCAACTTGCACTTCTTCAATTGAAAGAGGAGAATTTTTTGCCCAGGCAATGGCTGCCCGGCATGTGATTGTCTATAGATCCAAGAAAAAGAAAATGACACTTAGTGCTAACATGTAACTTTTTTCTGATCATACAAATTACTGTTACTTGTTATAATTTGTAAACAATGTAAAATTCGTAATGCAAAAGAATAAAAAAGAGACCACCTGCAATTTTGGCCACAGGCTGCTGAAATTTTAGCATATTTCTTCCTGGTCTTTTAAAATAATTTTATATACTTGAGATCATATCATATAAGCAATTTTGTATCCTGATTATTTGTTAATGAGTCACCACTCATTAAAAAATTATCACGTACTTGTTTATAAGATTTCTCTCAGACCTTCAAGTGCTCAGCAATCATAATTTTTTAAATATGCTTTTATTGGTGCATTACAGTCTCACATCATAATGTAAATCATGTTGACAATGACATATATGCACATAGCACTTGGTGCCCCCCTGGCTCCACTGAGGTTTCTCCTCCATTATCTGGAGTCCCTTTTGTATCCCAGTTACTCCCTGGCTTGTGCATATTAGGGAAAACATGCTCCTTCAATTTCTGTGACTGGCTAATCTCACTTAACATAATGTTCTCCAAGTCCTTCTTGCAAATGACATTATTTTATTCTTCCTTATCAGCAATCATAATTTTAAGTGGCTACTTTACAGACTACCATTTTAATGTGTCCTAAATTGCTTAAACAATAATTACCTAAATATTGACTTTTCCCATTATTTTTCCTATTATAAAGGGCATTTTATGAAAATTTTGGTCCTTATTTTTTACTTGCTAGTTTCTTTAAATATAAATTATTTGGGAAAGGATAGAAACATGCTTAGGGCCAAATTGATTTCCAAATCTACTTACAGGAAGTTTGGTTCATTTGCCTTACTCTCCAATATTACAATAGAATCTCTATATTATCATTTGTTCCATTCTCCCTAGCACTGACTGTAGTCATAAACAAAATATTTGACAGGCTAAACAGAAAAAGCTCACTATTTAATCTCATTAGAATTACTTGCAATGCTAGTCATGTGTATTTTTCACATTTATGATAGTCATTTGCATTTTCCCTGTTTTATGGAATGTTTGGTCATACATGGTAATTTTGATGTTTTTCTTATTAATACATATGAGTTATCTACACATTAAAGGAGCAACTTGTAGTCAGCCAATTTGTCTTATCTGATTCTCCCCTAAAGATATTTTATCTTTATTTTTGCAGGAATTTAATTTCCCCTACAGATTTTTTCTCTCTTTCTTTTTTATTTTTATTGGTATTGGAATCATACATCATGATGAAGTTCAGAGTAGAGAGGCATACATGCACACAGCACTTCGTGCGCCTCCCCCAGTTACTACCCCACTCCTTCCCCTTTCTCCCTCCCCATGCATGACACTCTGATTGGTATTGGTAAGTTTGTGCATGTACATTTTGTCCTTTTCAAGTCTCCTTGCCCCCTCCCGCCTCCTCTGTTAGGTCCCCTCCCTTATTTCACTAAGATTTCTCCTCCTTTGTTTGGAGTTCCTTCTGTCTCCTGATTTCTCCCTACCTTCTACATATGAGGGAAAACATCTGACCTTTCACTTTTTGTGGCTGACTAATCTCACTTAACATAATATTCTCCAGTTCCATCCATTTTCCTGCAAATGACATAATTTTGTTCTTCTTTATGGCTAAGTAGAATTCGGTTATATGTATATTCCATAACTTTGTAATCCATTTATCTGTTCATGGACACTTAGGCTGCTTCCATAGTTTGACTATTGTGAATTGTGTTACTATAAACATCGATATTCATGTTTCACTCTGGTGCTCTGGTTTCAGTTCTTTTGGGTAGATACCCAGGAGTAGTATTATTGAGTCATATGGTAGGTTCTTTCCTATCTTTCTGAGGACTCTCCACACTTTTCCAAAGTAGTTGCACTGATTTTCAATCCCACCAACAATGTATCAGAATTCTTACTTCTCCACATCCTTGTGAGCATTCATTATTATTTGTGTTTTTAAAGATTGCCATTCTTACTGGTGTTAGATAAAATCTCAGAGTAGTTTTGATTTGCATCTCTCTGATTGCTAATGATGTTGAACACTTTTTCATGTATTTATTGGCCATTTGTGTTTCCTTTTTTGTGAAGTGTCTATTTAGTTCACTTGCCCATTTTTTGATTGGGTTATTTGGTTTTTTAAGCTTCTTGAGTTCTTTGTATACTGTAGCATAAATCCTCTATCAAAGGAGTGTCTGGCAAAGATCTCCTTTTCTGTCAGTTTACTCTTAAGTCTCTTGATAGTTTCTTTTGCTGCACAGAAGCTCTTCAGTTTAATGCAATCCCACATATTAATCTTTATGTCAATTTCTTGTGCCTTTGGGATCTTATTGAGAAACATTGGTCCTATGTCCTCTTCAAGTAACTGTGAAGTCTCTGGTCTAATTGCCAGTTCTTTTTTTTTTTTTTTTTTTTCTTCTTCAGTACTGGGAATTAAACCCAGGGACATTCTACCTCTGAGTTATACCCCCAGTCTATTTTTTATTCTTTATGTTGAAACAGGGTCTCACTAAGTTGTAGAGGCCCTCACTAAGTAAGTGAGGCTGGCTGTGAACCTGCAATCTTCCTGTCTAAGCCTTCTAAGTACTGGGATTATAAGCATGCACTGCCACACCTGGCTTAATTTACAGGTCTTTGATCCATCTTGAGTTGACTTGTGACAGGTGAGAAGGTGGGATATATTTCTGCTTTTCTACTTATGGGTAACCAGATTTGCCAACACCATTTGTTGAAAAGGCTATCTTTTTTTCCAGCATATGTGTTTGGCAACTTTGTTGAAAATCAATTGGCTGTAAGTTTGTGGATTTGTTTTTGAGTCTTCTATTCTGCACCATTGGTCTATGTGTCTGCTTTTGTGACAATAACATGCTGTTTTTATTACTATGGCTCTGTAGTATAGTTTGAAGTCAAGTATTGTGATGCCTCCTGCATGGTTTTTATTGCTGACAATTATTTTGGCTATTCTGGGTGTATTGTCTCATATGAATTTTAGAACTGAATTTTCTAGCTCTGTGAAGAGTCATTATGATATTTTAATAGGGATTGAATTGAATCTATAGATCACTTTTGGTAAGATGGCCATTTTAATGATATTTGTTCTGCTTATCCAAGAGCAGAGCGATCCTTCCACCTTCTAAGATCTTCTTCAATTTCTTTCTTAGTGTTTTACAGTTTTTATTGTAGAGGTCTTTTACCTCCTTGGTTAGATTTATTCCTAGATATTTATTGCTTATGAGGTTATTGTGAATGGAATTGTTTTCTGCATTTCTTTTTCAGTGGATTCATAGTTAGCATATAGAAAAACTTCTGATTTTTTTTAGATTTATTTTGTATCCAGACACCTTGATGAATTTGTTAATCAGCTCTAGAAGCATTTTAGTTGAGTTTTTTGGGTCTTCTAAGTATAGGATCATGTCACCTGCAAATAGAGATAATTTAGTGTCTTTTTTTTAAAATTTGTATCCATTTGATTTCCTTCTCTTGCCTTACTGCTCTGGCTAGGGTCTTGAGTACTATATTGAAAAGGAGTGGTGATAGTGGGCATCCTTGTCTTGTTCCTGATTTTAAAGGGAATTTTCACAGTTTTTCCTCATTCAATATGATGTTGGCTATGGGCTTATTGTATATTTCCTTTATGATGTCAAGGTAATTTCCTTCTATTCTGATTTTCTGCAGTGGTTTTTTTTTTTTTTAAACATGAATGGGTGTTGGATCTTGTCAAATACATTTTCAGCATCTATTGAGATGATCATGTGATTTTTGTCCTTAGTTATGTTTATGTAGTAAATTATATGTATTACTTTTCATATGTTGAACCAGTCTTGCATCCCTGGAATGAACCCAAGTTGGTCGTGGTGTATAATTTTATTCATGTGGTTTTTGAATGTGCATTGCTAATGTTTGTTAAAAGTTTTGCATCTAAGTTCATCAATGATATTGGTGTATAATTTTCTTTTCTTTGAGCTTTCTTTATTCAGTTTTGTTATTAATGTGATACTAGTTTCATAGAATGTGTTTGGGAGAATCCTGTCTCTATTTCATAGAGTAGTTTGAGAAATATCGGGCTTAGGTCTTCTATAAAGGTTTTATAAAATTTGGCTCAGAATCCTTCTGCATTCTAGGCTTCTCTTTGATGGTAGGCTCTTTATTGCTGTTTCAATCTCTTTGCTAGCTGTTGATCTTTAGTCTTGCAGGAATTTAATTCCTCCTACAGATTTTAGACCTTTAGTTTTATATAAATTTAAATTTATAGGGTATCAATTACATGAAAGGTCTTGCTAAATCAGGTGACAAAGAAAGGTGTAAAACTGTTTCTTCAGGAGTCAGAGACAGAAAAGCACAAATCATGATAGAAACATAAAAATCAGAGAAATAAATTATAAAGGTAAAAAATACTAAAGATTATTCGAGGCTATAGTGTATGATAACATATATGCAATGTTTTTAAATGTTGATTTGTAGAAATATCTTTATTACTTAGTCCCTTTCTATACTTTGAAATTTTCCTCCAAATAAAGACCAAATAAATATTTATCCTCTCTTCTAGATTTCCATAGTTTGATTTTTAAACACTTAACTCTTAAAATTCAACCAAAAATGATTTTTGTATGTGTATGATGTGAAGTTAGAATCTAAGCTGATTGTCCCATATTGAACTGGTAACTGTTTCTTCTTTTTCTGCTTAAATTAGCAACTTTGTTAGAAAACAAATTGCTGTATTTACAAGTTTCTCTTTGGAGGCTGTTTTTCCTGTCTCATGTAGCTTTCTATCGGTTCTAACAAAGGCACTTCAATAATCTGAATAGTTTAACTTTTTTTATATATCCTGATATCTAGTAATACTAGTTCTTATAATTTTATGTGTATTCCATTTGCAGATACAATTATTGTACTAGTAATATTAAGATATACTGAGCTGAGTAAATATGTGGTCTTTTCAAGAAATTTAGATTCCAGTGGAGGAAATGATACATGTCTTATAATACAAGGAAAAGGGACAAACATCATGAGAGAAGTTCCAATAAATGGCACAGAACATGTACTTCTTTCTAAGAACAAAATAATTAGGAAAAATATCTTTGCTACCAAGCTCATGTAAAAGACTTAGCTACAGAAAAAAAATGCCTTAATTTGAAAAGTAATACATATGAAACACAAAACACTAAGGATACTCAGACAAATGTAAAGGGAGAAAAGCTGGGGAAAAAGGCACCAAGTTATTACCACTGTTAACATTTTATGGCAAATTCTTCCAATCGATATTGTCTATGGATATGATGTGTACTTGTATGATCATGCCAACCATGCTATTTCATAGCCTGCTCTTCCACTTAGTATTTTGCAGGCCACTTTTAGTGACTACCTAGGTCTCCGATGACTAATATACCATAATTTACGTAATGAGTTTCCTAGTATTTGACATATGTTGCTTCCAGTGTTATACTGTTGAAAATAATGCAGTCATTAGCCTACTTATAAAAACACACATTGTTGCTTCATTGGAATAAACTTCCAGATAAAATGATAGGCATTTTTAAGGATTTTGATACAATATTATCATTATCACCCAAAATATTGTCAGCAAATTATTTTCCTTAAGCCGGGCGTGGTGGCGCACGCTTGTAATCCCAGCATTTGGGAGGTTGAGACTGGAGGATCCAGGTTTGCAGCCAGCCTCAGCTACCTAGTGAGGCACTCCACAACTTAGTGAGACCCTGTTTCGAAATAAAGAATAAAAAATAGGGCTGGGAATGTAGCTCGGAGGTAGAATGCCCCTGAGTTCAATCCCCAGTACCGCAAAAAAAAAAAAAAAAAAAAAAAAAAAAAAAAAAAATTTCCTTATAGTGGCACATGCATTTCCATAGCTGGAGAAACATTTGGTTTGGGTATTGTCACTAAAAATATTGATAATCTAATTGGAAAAAAGAGTCTTAGTTTTGTCTCAATGTGCACTTGTTTGATAACCAATGAAGATGATGCAGATCTATTTTAAAGGTAGAATACTTACTTTTTCTGAAGTATCCATGATGAATTTTCTAGTTTCCTTTGTGCCATATAAGTATACCTGGATTAACTTCTCTGACTCTGCAGCCTGACAAACTGGACTAAGTATTTATAACGCTCGTAAACCAAAAGTCATTAAAAGTCATTACACAATTATATGCCAACATTGGGAAAACCAGAGATGAAGTCAGAAGCATGTAAAGTAAAGGGCAGAAAGGAACATGAATGAACTGGAAAGGATGATGAGGAAGGAGGTTGAGAACAAGGACACTGACTAGGGAGAGAAACAGTTTGAAAAGTGGGTAAAAAGGCAATAGAGAGATTATAGAAGGATAAAGTGTTAGAGAGGATCTAAGAGAAAAAGCACCTAGATTCTGCTTCTGCTAGATAAGGATGATGAAGTAAACATTAGAAGACATCAAGGGTGCAACTTGTGAACTTGCAGAGTGAGAGCATGAGATCATTGACTGGTTACTTTGCCCTTGATTCCTATCCTTTTATATGTCCAGCATTCTTCAGAGCCTCCTCTGGATCAGGTGTGCAGCAATTTGTCTGCTACAATCCTATTACCTTCACAGTTCACAACTGCTGTAAGGTGAGGGTAAATTGGATAGGATTGGGAATGAGTTGGTAATTTGGGACAAAGTTCAGAAATCACAGGTTTGGAGCCTTTCTGACACAGAACTCTCTTAATACCCTGGTCAGTTTCATTTTTAGGGATTTATATCAACTAACAATTTGGAAATTCTCTCAGGAGTCTGGGGACCTGCCTTTCCCCACAATATTTTTTTAGGCTTTTGCTTTAAGACTTGGACCAGAACTTGGGTTAGGGTGGAGAGACTTGGCTTATCTGCCCTGAAACCTGGCCATGAGAACACCCTTAGCATTCAGCTGACTATGACTTATACACCTTCTTGCAAGATGGTGCAAGAAGGGAGGTACTTGGATGGAACTGATGAAATTTATACCTATTCATTCCTCTCTCTCCATAAATCACTTTATTCTACTATCCTGGTCCTCCTGATTTCTGCATCCATGCACTTGTTCTTGAAATTTATGTATCATTCCAGTTCAGCCAAGTTTGATGTAATGCCCAGCAACCTGAGAGGGCAGTGACTTGAAATGAAGGAGTGTTCTGGTGAGAACTATCGTGCTCAGAAGGGTCAGTTTGCGTTTTGTCTCTCATAGCATCTTGCTGCAACAATGATCTTTTTTTTTCCTGCCAAGTTGCCTAATTTAGAGCTTTAGTGGGCATGTGGTACAAGTCCTGAGAGATGACAGGCGATTTATTGCTTTACTACAGGAATCAAACTTCCAAGTCAAGGATGGTGGAGTCCTTGTGGTTCCATAACCCACTCCATGCAGTCTGTTCCATATTTGTGGGATGCCATTGAACCCTAGAACTCCCAGGATTCAATTTTTGTATTAGTCAGGATTCTTTTCTAAGTTAAAAAAAAAAAAACAAAAACAACATGAACAAGGTTAAGGAAAGGGCGAAATGTTTGATTAACAGAGACCAGGAAATAAATGAACACCCAAACAAGGAAATGGGCAGGACTGTAACTGGGATCAGGAACTCAAATCAATTCAACTTCAACGGGACTGTCCTTTCTCTCTCAGGTGAAGTAACAGAGCACAGCAGATTTAGGAGTATGGATGTCAGCTTTAAAAGACCTGGGTTCAAATCCTACCTTCATCTCCTAACATGCTGTAACAAGGACTCCAACCTCTCCTTGCCCCAGTTTCCCTCTCAATAAGGTGAGGATGAGTATGGTAGTAGCTACCTCATAGGTTTGATATTAGTACTGAGAAAGTTACCAAATGACAATGGTTAGAATTTTGCCTAGCTCATAGCAGGGCCTATATGTATTTTCCATTATAATTATGGTATCTCTCAAAACATTTATTTCATTTTTTTCACTGCTGACTTCCTTTTGCCAGAATAGAAAATATGGCCACTAAAAAAAAAAAAATGCTTGATTCTTTAACAACTGCAAGAAGAGAGTATTGATCTCTCACTCATTTTAAGTCCACAAGTCTAAGAATGGCTCAGCATTGGTCAGGATCAATGAAGTCTAGCCAAATTTGTAGGGTTGAGAAAAAATTTGACAGCCAGTATGGCAGTCATTTGGACGCTCTTGAGTGGCTGAAGTGGGTAGGGAAAGTCCTAGGGCAGATTGGTTTCATTATAGTTTCTTAATCACCAAGATCAAATGAAGCCTATCCAGGCATGGTGACTCAAAAGGAGGATCTCAGGAGTTTAGCCAGGCCCTCAGACACTTAGCAAGACATTGTTTCAAATAAATAAAAAAATGCTGGGCATGATGGTGCACACTTGTAATCCCAATAGTTAGGATGCTGAGACCAGAGTATCATAAGTTCCTGGGCAGCCTCAGCAACTTAGTGAGACCCTCCACAACTTAGTGAGATCCTGTTTCAAAATAAAAAATAAAATAGGGCTGAGAGTATAGCTCAGAGATAAAAAGCCGCTTGGCTCAATCCCTAGTACCACAAAATAAATAAATACATACATACATACATACATACATACAGAAATATAAAAATAAAGAATTAAGTTGAGCATGGTGCATACATCCATAATCCCAGTACCAGGTAGGCTGAAACAGGAGGATCACAGGTTTGAAGCCAGCCTCAGCAATTTAGCAAGACTCTCAGCAACTTAGCAATACTCTGTTTCCAAATAAAAAATAAAATAAAGCTAGTGGTGTAGCTTGGAAGTAGATGCTCCTGGGTTCAATCCCTAGTAACAGGATAACATACATACATACATACTTACTTACGAAAGGTTGGGAATATAGCTCAGAGGTAGAATGCCCTTGGATTTAATCCCCAGTAACACACACACACACACACACACACACACGCACACACACACACGATCAAATGAAACCTCAACATTGCTCAGTTATTCAACAACATTTTCCCGGTCAACTTGCCGTCCAATTTCCTAAAATAACTATCTCAGTCTTTCAACACTGATTTCAAACCTCTAAATTTCATCTGCTTATCTTCCTCCATCTTCCTTTTCCTCAGGAGATGAGCTTCCTGTGGGTAGAAAATTCACTTAGTTGTCATGGATAAAAATAGTTCCCTCTCCCTGTCCTCTCCCATTTGCAGGCTCTGCCAGCTCTGCTTCCAAAGTACATCCCAAACTTGTTTGTATTTAATGCCTAAATCTCTACCTTGGAATTCATTTCAGTGAGAGTGGGGATCTTGAATCTCTTTGTTATCTTTTCTACCTCAAGTGCTTGATACATAGTAGGAAGTCAGTAAGTATTATTCAATGAATTAAAATATAAGTTAACAGGCAGAGGTCCCTCCAATTCCTTTTCTAGGCCTAACTGTGGATCTATAGCCACAGTCATCCTTCTCCCTCTCCACCACTGATCTCTGCTCGGGAAACTCTTGCCACTTATTTCTTCTCAACGTGACCAGTTATGCTCAATCTCTCTCTCTCTCTCTCTCTCTCTCTCTCTCTCTCTCTCTCTCTCTCTCTCTCTCTCTCTCTCACACACACACACACACACACACACACACACACACACACACTATGTCTCTCTCTCTCTCTCTCATTAAAAAGAAAAATGTAGAAACAAACCTTTATTGCCCTACATTTCTTTGCAACCACCGTTGGGAGGGTGAAGATGTGTGCTCATGTGGTTCTCTGAATTGAAGGTGGAGTCCTAAGCCAAGCACTACTAATTTGTACTTCCACTGATTGACTGTGAGAAACAGCAATTGCCCTGAAGTAATCAGAACTTTGCTTTTGTCTAACTTTGCAAATTTACTTTTAAATTGGAATAATTTGATTTTAACTTTTTAATTAGAGTCATAAGGTGCCAATGTGTAATTTGATTTTGTAATTGGGCCTTTGTAGCTTCAGAAATTTACCGCAATGATTCAGGAGGTGTCTGGTAGCAACTGTGAAGCCAGCAATGAACCAAGGTGGTATTGTTTAAGGAAAGATCCTTTACACTATTGCTATGTTTTCCTCACCTTTCACCCACTTCTCTATACCTGCCATTCCTTTTTAGGCCCCCAGTGCTCCATTGAAATTGCTGGGTTGGATTTTCCTAAAGCCAGGGGACATTTCTCAGTAGTCATCCTGACAGTTCTGTGCCTCTGACAGCCCCCTCCTCCTTTGAATCTCTCTTCCTTTGACTTCTTGGCTCAATATGCTTCTGGTTTTCCTCTTATTTGGCCATTCCTCTTTTGATTTTTTAAAAAAAGTCACATCCTCTTTTTCCTGGCCAATAACAATTCCTGAATTTGGCAAAGCAAACTTTCTGAACTTGAGGATTTGGCCTCCTGTGGAACTCCATTACCTCTATAATTAAGTACTAAGCCTGATTCTCTTTTTTTCTTTCTGCCCTCCACTTCAGGGGATTAGAAATGAAATTTTTAAATTGAAACTGTTCTTTTATACTTTGTACTTTCCACAAACCATCATCTTCAATGTAGATAAATTACTTTTAGACAAGATGCTTATTATGTCTCTTTTATAAAGTGACATTTCTCTTTTTTAAATGCTCATTTTAGAAAATTTAGAAAATACAAGCCAGGTATAGTGGAGCATGCCTGTAATCCCAGTACTTGGGAAGCTGAGACAGGAGGATCACAGGTTCAAGATCAGCCTCAGCAACTTGGCAAGGTCCCTTAGCAACCTAGCAAGACCCTGTTTCAAAGTAAAAATAAAAAGGGCTCAGAATTTCTATTATCATGGACTAATTTTGCCTCTTTTTGAACCTCTTTTTAAACCGAAGTGTACAGTTTTTAGCTCTTCTTTCTAACTGCTTTCTTCTCAATAGCAAGTCTGTTGAGATTCATCTATGTTATTGCAAAAAAAAAAATTGCTTGCTGTTTTTCATTTCTGTGTAGTATTCCATTCTATAAATACAAAATCCTTACTTTATCTACAATGTTTCAACTTTACAATGGTGTGAAAGCAATATGCATTTAGTAGAAACCATATTTTGAACATTGAATTTTGATCTTTTGCCAGGCTATTGGTAGGCAGTAAGATATCCACTCATAATGCTGGGCATGGACAGCGAGCCACAACTGACCACATGATCATGGAGAAACAACTGGCACTGTACAGGGTACCATGTTGCTAAGACATATGTAGGTTAGGTCAATTAAATGTATTTTTAACCTAACATGGGCTTGTCAGGATGTAACTCCATTGTATGTTTATGAGTATCTGTATACCATAATTTATCTATGTTACCACTTTGGGATAGTTATATTGTTCCAGATTTTGGTTATTTATAAATAAAGATACCAAGACCATTATTATATATGTCTCTTGGTGGACAGTGCTCTCTTTTACCTTGAGTAAGGCCTTACGAATGGAATTTCTGGGTCATGAGGTACATATAAATATATTAAAGCTAATGGCAGTTACTAAGCAATTTATATGAAAATGAAAATGACCTACAATAGTCAATGCAGTCGTGTGTATGTGTGCATGTGTGTGCACATACTTGTCCTTTGGAGAGTGAACCCAGGAGTATTCTAACTCAGAGTTACACATCCAGCCCCTTTTTATAGTTGTTTTATTTTTGGTTTTGAAACAGGGTCTTACTAGGTTGCTGAGAGTCTTGCTAAGTTCCTAAGGATGTTCTCAAACCTTAAATCCTTCTATCTCAACCTTCCAAGTACTGAGATACAGGTGTGTGCCACCATGCCCAGCTACTCACTGCAATCTGTGTGTGTGTGTGTGTGTGTGTGTGTGTGTGTGTGTGTGTGTGTGTGTGGTGTACTGGGATTTAGCTTAGGGGCAGTCTACTCTGAGTTACACCCCCAGCTCTATTTTATTTTGAAACAGGGCCTCATGACATTGCTGAGAGCCTCACTACGTTGCTGAGGCTGTCCTATCCTGAAATTTTCAATCCTCCTGTCTTATTCTTTCAAGTACTGTGATTATAGGCATATGCCATCACGCCAGGTTGGTCAATGCAATCTTAAAGAAGAATAAACTAGAGAATTTAACTGTAAAATATCTGAATTTATTATGAAAGCAATTATTGAAAAAGAAATTTAATTTGTGGAAAAGTTAAATTATTTCATAGTTGATGAAGTGACAGATTTCTCCTGGTAATAAACAAAGACCCTAAATAGCAAATCCAACTAAGTAACAGTCTGATTTTTAAACGAAGATATTCAGGAACAGGTTTTACTGTGTAAAAATAAGGCTGAAGCTATAGAGCAAACAGAGCAAGAATATAAAATTATGGTGCAAGGATTAAACACATGAATCTTTGAAAAGTATCCCTAGAAATTATGTCCAGGTCCTAGAAAGTCAGTTGTCATTGTCTGTCAGTATTCTTTTCAGTTCTGCTTTATTGTGGCTATAGTTTCCCAAACAAGAAGGCTTTGTGGAAAAGGATGTGAATTTGTATTGCTTCTTCTGCTACTAATATCTGTAATTTTTTATTACTTTTTGTAAGCTGCAATCTCTGCTGATGGATTTACAAAAATAATTTCATTTCTCCCTTAAAGTAAAATCTCCAATATTCTCAGCATACTCCAGAATTTGTTTAGAGTTCTTATAAGCTGCTGATGGGCTGAGAAAGTTCCAAGTTATTGGACCAAACTAGTATTTTGTATTGATTTAGATGGTATGGAGGTGATCATTTAACAACATCCCGTCAAAATCCCAGCAGTTTCTTCATAGATAAAGATATGCTTCTTCTAAAATGTATGTATGTGGGATGGCAAAGGAATTAGAATAACTAAAAAAGTTTTCTTAAGAATTAAAATAAAGTTTCTCTTTCTGATGTTAAGATTTATGATACAGCTACAGCAATCTTGGGAAAAAATGGTTGCAAACTATAGATTTGACTATTTTCAAAATTGAACCGTAAAAATTGTCAAATTATTCAACTCCAAAATAGTTAAAAGACAAACAGATTTCACTACAGAGGCATACAACATCATGAATTATCAAAAAAATGCAAATTAGAACTACAATGAGATATCATTACATGTTTACGAGAATGAAAACTAAAAAAACTAGTTAAACGAGCTGGGCGTGGTGGCACATGCTTGTAATCCCAGCATTTGGGAGGCTGAGACCGGAGGATCCAGGTTCGTGGCCAGCCTCAGCTACCTAGTGAGACACTCCGCAACTTAGTGAGACCCTGTTTCAAAATAAAGAATAAAAAAAAAAAAAAAAAAAAAAAGGACTGGGGGTGTAGCTCGGAGGTAGAATGCCCCTGAGTTCAATCCCCAGTATCGCAAAAATAGATAAAACTAGTTAAACTAAAGCTAAGAGCAGTGATACCAAGTGATAGCAAGGATGTAAAAAAGCTGGGCTACTCGTACATCAGTGATAGGAATGTGAAATGGCACAGCCATTGCGGATATTAGTTTGACGGCTTCTTACCAAAGTAAACACGCACATACAATATGGACTGGGTTAACAGTGGCCTTCCTGAAGTGTATATCCACCCAGAACCTCAGGATATGGCATTATTTGGAAACTGGGTCTTTGCAGATGTAATCAATTAAAACAAAGTCATATGAGATTAGGATGAATCCTAAATTCAATATGACTTATGTCCATATACCAAGAAAAGAGGGCCACAGAGACACACACACAGGGAAGGAAGCCATGAGAACATGAGATCAGATACTGGTGCAATCTAGGTACAAGCCGAGGGATGCCAGTGATTACTGGCAACCATCAGAGTGTGAGGCAAAAAGCATGATGTGGATTCTTTCTCAGGGCCTTCTGAAGGAACCAGCCCTGCTGACACCTTCATTTTGGGCTTCTGTCCTCCAGATATGAATGAATAAATTACTACTGTTTGTAACAACGTCAGTCATAGGAAACCAAAAAGGATTTTGGTATGGAGTAGTGTGGCGCTGCTGTAGGAAAGAACCTAAAAATATAAGAAGTAGCTTTGCAACTGGGTAAAGAGTAGAGACTGGAAGCATTTTGCGACAAAAGGAAAAGTAGAGATTGCTTTGAAGAAACTAGTAGTAGAAATATAGATGTTAAGTGTTAATATTAAGGGAAACTGTGTGAGATGTATACAGTAATTTTTTGTATTATTTTTGCAGCTTTTGTGTAAATATAAAATACTCCAAAATAAAAAGGCAATTCAAGTAAGAACTCAGAAATAAGGAGCATGGTAGAGGAATAATTTTCCTAGAGAACACATATGTTGTCATGATTAGTATAGAGATATCAACATTAAAGGTCCTTTCGGCAAGGTCTCAGAAGGAAATGAGAAACATCAGTGGGCGCTGGAGGAAAAGGAAAAGTTGACCCTTGGTAAAAAGTGGTTGTTGGGTGCCGAAGGAAAAGTTATCTCTTGGTACAAAGTTGCAGAAAACTTGACTGAATCCTGTTCCTGAATCTTGTTCTTGGCATAGAAGGTAGAATTTGTACACAATAGATTTAGGTATTTAGCCAAGGAGATGTTCAAACAAGTGTGGAATGTGTGGCCTGATTTCCCCTTGCTGCCTAGAATAAACACATGAAGAAAAAAATAAAGGGAGGAAAGAATTGTTAAGCAAAAAGAAACTAGCACTTGATAATGTGGGGGTGTGCTCTGGAGACAGGGTGCAGGGTGTGGCTGGTGAAACCTTTGATGAAGAGATCAGGTGGTGATTTACGATGTAGTCAACCCCACATGCCAAGAAGGATCTGTAGAGAACCCCAAGTGCAATGTCCCCTCGACATGCACAGAAGGCCAACAAGGGATCTGAGAATATTCCATCAGCAGGAACATTGCCAGCTCGTCCTGAAGGGGCTAGAGAGAGGATGAAATGAAGGAAGGCTGCCAGCCTCCTGTGATTCAACAGATAGAAAATGAGCTGATAGAAACCATTCTCAAACATATCAGAGTCAATCACTAAACCGAACATGAGAAGGTAGGAGGGAATGGGGTGGGAATTGGGAAAGGGTTAAATGAGGGATGTGTACATGTATGCCTCTACCAGCTTGTACCTCATTAAGATGTATGATTACAATGTACCAATAAAAAAAATTTTTAAAAAGAAACCACTAGTACAACTAACGTGCTACTAATGTGCTACCCTTCAAGATAAGGGAAAAATGACTCCAAGAGTAGAAATATGGATGCGGAGGCCAGAGATACAGGCCCAGACAGTGGATCCTCTCTGGACCTGGAGGGTGGGTTGAGCCACAGGCAAGTATTCTCAGGACTTGAAACCTCAGGGAACTTACCCTGCTGGGTTCAGAACTTTCTTTAGACCTGAGACCTTTTAATTCCTTCAATTTTTTCCCTTTTGGTATGGGAATATCTATCCTATGCCCACCCTTCAATTGTAATTTGGAAGCAAATAACTTTTTTCTAGTTTCACAGGTCTACACATGGAAAGGAATTTTGCCCCAGGATGAATTACACCCTGAGTCTGACCCATACCTGATTTAGATGTAAAACTTTTTGAGTTGAAAAATATTTAGATAACATTGGGAATTAATTAATTAATTAATTTTGAACATTGGTAATTTTAAAGTTAGTGCTAGAATAGATTACAACTTTGGGGGTGTTGGAATAAAGTGACTGTATTTTGCACACGAACAGGGGATGGATGTGGATTTTGAGGGTCCACACAGAGAGGACTGCACTGGATTTAATAGTTAATACTAAAATAAAAATTTTCTACTGGATGCTAAGATTACTATACAGTTACAGTAATCTGGGAGAAAATAGTTGCAAATTTACAAATTTGACTGTGGCCTTATATCTAGATTATATTTCAAAAATTCTCAAAATTTTAAGAATAAGAACAACAATAAATGTTGGCAAGAATGTGGGGAAATAGGAACTCTTTTACACTGTTGGTGGGATTACAAATTAGTACAGCCACTATGGAGATCAATAGACTCAAAAGACTAGGAATGTAGCCACCATACAACTCAGCCATACCACTTTTGGGATACTCCCAAAGGATTTGAAATCATATTATTATAGAGATATATGCATTTTCATATTTCTATCAGAACAATTCACAATAGCCAAACTATGGAATCAGTCTAGGTATCCATTCAACACTGAATGGATCACAAAACTGTAGCATATGCACACAATGGAATTTACTCAGTCATAAAGAAGATTGAAATTATGTCATTTGCAGGAAAATGGATGGAACTTGGGAATATTATGTTAAATGAGATTAGTCAGTCTCAGAAAGCAAATAATTGTATGTTTTCTCTCATATGTGGAAGCTAGAGAGAAATTGGGTAACAAAAGAGACCTCAGACAAAGGAGTAGAGACTCCAGTTGAGTACTGGAAGGGGGTTAGGGGAGAGAGAAGGGGAGATAGAAATGTAATGAAGGTAACATTTTGAATTGATGCTGATGCTGAATGCATATATGAAATTATCAATGCCAGTATCAACAACATGTACAGGAAGTGGGAGGAAGTGGGGTGGAATCTGGAGGGAAACACACTGAGTGTTGTGTGCATGTATATTCCTGTCACTCTACCTCAGTCTGATGTATGATTATAATGCATCAATAAGAGTATAAAAAAAGCCGGGCGTGGTGGCGCACGCTTGTAATCCCAGCATTCGGGAGGCTGAGACCGGAGGATCCAGGTTCGAGGTCAGCCTCAGCTACCTAGTGAGGCACTCCGCAACTTAGTGAGACTCAGTTTCAAAAATAAAGAATAAAAAATAGGGCTGGGGGTATAGCTCAGAGGTAGAATGCCCCTGAGTTCAATCCCCAGTACCGAAAAATAAATAAATAAATAAATAAATAAATAAATAAATAAATAAAAGTATAAAAAATGTTTTTCAAGTTGTAAAAGAATTTAACAGTAAAAAATCAAATAATCCAATTGTAAAATGGTCAAAAGACATAAAGAGATATTTCACTACAAAGTCATTCAATATTATGAATCATCAGAGAAATGCAAATTAAAGCTGCAGTGAGATATCACTCATATTTACTAGAATGGAAACTAAAAGCAAGTTAAAACTAAAGCTAAGTAGTGATAATGCCAAGTGAAGGCAAGGATACGGAAAAACTGGATTACTTGTACATCATTGATAGGAATGTAATATGATACTACAACTACCACGGAAATTAGTTTGGCAGTTTTTTTCTTTACAAAAACAAATAATGTACATACCATATGGGCTAAGTTTAATAATGTCCTCCACCAAATGTTTATCCACTTGGAATCTCAGAATATGGGCTTATTTGGAAACAGGGTCTTCATAAATGTAATTAGTTAAGATGAGAACATACCAGATTAGGGTGTATGCCAACATAAATAGTGTACTTATTAGAAGAGAGAGACCCAGATGAAAGGAGGCAAATAATAAGTGTTTCATAGATATGAGGTGAACAATTACTGGTTTATGGAAATAAAATTCTCTATGTAAAAATAGGTAATATAAAATATATAGAATTAAACCATTAGAAGATACTGAGGTTAAGTGGAATTTCTGGCTATTCTTATATTTTCTTCCAAAGATAAGTAATGTTAGTATTTCCTAATACAGTACTAGAAGTAGTATATAACTATTACGGGTCAGCACATGAAGTTCTATCTTGCTAATATATGATTGATAAAAACATGTAGTAAAAAAAAAAAGATGTAGTATATGTTTAGATAATCCTGAGTTCTCCCTGTATTTCTATAATAAAATACCTAGCAGCCTACTTTATGAAATTAGGTTTAAAAATTTTATTGGTGCATTGTAATTGTACAATTGTGAGATTCATAGTGATACATTCACATATGCATATGACATTGTTTTGTTTTCTTTCTTTTTAAAATTTTTTATTTTTATTAAGTGGTGCATTGTAATCATACATCTTTGTTAGGTACAAGCTAATAAAGGCATATATGCACACATTTCTCATTTAACTCCTTCCCCAATTCCCACTCCACTCCCTCGCCCTCACTCCTTCTCAAGTTCAGTTTAGTGATTGACTTTGATATATTTGTGAAGGTACATCATGTGAATTAGGGTCCCCCCCACCCCTGTCCATCCCCTTCAGTTAAGTCAACTTCTTTGCTTATCGAGGGTTTCTCCTTTTTCATTTGGAGTTTCTCTTATGCCCCATCTTCTCCCTAGCATCCCCATATTAGGGAGAACATATGTTTTTTTACTCTTTGTGACTGGCTAATCTCACTTAACATAATGTTTTCCAGTTCCATCTATTTCCCTGCAAATAACATGATTTTGTTCTTTATGGCTGAGTAAAATTCCATTGTGTACATATCCCATAGTTTTGTAATCCATTCATCTGTCGATGGACATCTTGGCTTTTTCCATAGTTTGGCAATTGTGAATTGTGCAGCTGTAAACATAGATACACATGTGTTGGTCTGATAGTTTGATTTCCATTCTTTTGGGTAGATACCCAGAAGTGGTATTACTGGATCATATGGTAGGTTCATTCCCATTCATCTGAGGTCCTCCATACTGTTTTCCAAAGTGGTTGCACTAATTTTCAATCCCACCAACAACGTATTAGGGTTCCCACTTCTCCACACCCTCGCCAGTATTTATTGTTGTTTGTGTTTTGATATGTAGTGTCTGTTTTCATTGGTTTCTAGGAATTTTTTAATTTCTTCCCTTACTTCTTCTGTGACCCAATCCTCATTCAGCAGTGTGGTGTTCAGTCTCCATGTGTTTACATGTTTACTCTGGGTCTTCTTGGAGTTGATTTCTAGTTTCACTCCATTGTGGTCTGAAAAGATGCAGGGAGTTATGTTACATTTTTTGAATTTGCCAGTGCTCACTTTGTGACCCAGAATGTGGTCTATTTTGGAGAAGGTTCCATGTGCAGCTTAGAAAAATGTGAATTCAGCTGTAGTTGGGTGAAAGAGTCTATATGTGTCTAATAGGTCCATTTGATTTATGGTGTTCGTTAGGTCTGAGACATCTTTACTGACCTTTTGTTTAGAAGATCGGTCTGGTGATGTGAGAGGAGTATTGGAGTCTCCCAATATTAGTGTTTTGGGATCTATGTGTGACTTTATATCATGCAGAGTTTGTTTTATGAAAGTGGCTGCATCTATGTTTGGGGCATAGATGTTGATAATTGTTATTTCCTCTTGCTGTATTGTTCCTTTTACTAGTAAAAAATGACCTGCTTTGTCTCTTTTGATAAGCTTAGGCTTGAAGTCTAATTTATCTGATATCATGGTTGCTATTCCTGCTTGTCTTTGAGTTCCATTGGCATGGATTACCTTACTCCAGCCCTTCACCTTTAGTTTGTGGGAATCTTTGCTTGTAATGTGTGTTTCTTGCAGGCAGCATATAGATGGATTCTGGGTTTTAATCCATTTTGCCATCTTGTGCCTTTTTTGGGGGGAGTTGAGACCATTTATATTCAATGTGATTGTTGAGAGATGATTTTTGATTCCTAACATTTTGAGTTTTGACTTCTGTTTTCTGTGGTGTTTGTTCTTCTTTGCTTAGTTGTTTGCTTCCTGGAAATTATTGTTTCTCTGGTTCTGACGTTTACTTGTTAGTTCTTTGTAGTTAATCTCTTTGATTATTTTCTCTAGTGCTAGTTTGGAAGACACAAATTCTTTCAGTTTGTTTGTCATGGAAGGTTTTTATTTCCCTGTCAATTTTGACCGAGAGTTTTGCTGAGTAGAAGAATCTTGGCTGCAAGTTATTTTCTTTCAGAGTTTGGAATATGTTACTCCAGCCCTCCTGGCTTTCATGACTTGATTTGGGAGGTCTGGAGTGATTCTAATTGGTTTGCCTCTAAATGTCACTTGGCCTTTTACTTTTGTTGCCTTTAGAATTCTCTCCTTAGCCTCTACATTAGTCAACTTGATTATTATATGGCATGGTGAACTTCTTCTTTGGTCTTGTCTGGAGGGAGTTCTATATGTTCCCTGTACCTGTGTGTCAAATTCTCTTTCTATGTTTGGAAAATTCTCTGATATTACTTCTTTGAAAACGTTGTTTATTCCATTAGTTTCAACTTCTAATCCCTCTTCTAGGCCTATTATTCTTAGGTTAGCTCTTTTAAAAATGGCTCAGATCTCATCAATGTCCAATTCATACTGTTGAATTTTTTTTTTCTAAATTATGTACCATAGATTCATTTTTGGAATGGTCATCTTCTAAGAGTGATATTCTATTTTCCATGTGTTCTAATCTACTGTTTATGGTTTGTACTGATGCTTTCACTCCAATTATTGCATCTTTCACATCCTTCATTTCCTTCAAGGCTTCTCTTTGATTCCTGTTCAGGGTGTTGGATTCTATGTTTATTTGTTCCTTTATCTCTTTCCAACTCTCTCGGCATTCTTTCTGGAAGTTTTGTATTGTTTCTACTATTAAAGGTCTGAGTTGTTCTTCTGGTAATCTCTGCTATTCAGTGTTGTTGAGTTCTGTAATTGTGGGGTTGTGGTGGTTCATTGTTCCTTTGCTATTTTTCCTTCCTATGGTTTCCCTGTTTTAAATTTATATCTTTGCTGCTCTTGTAAGCTTTTTTGTCCAATCTCTGCAGTGGGGGTTTAGAGGTATCTGCTGGTATATACAGGGACAGGTTGTGTTCAGTGGTAAAGGTTGGGTGAGAAGTCACAGTGATGAATGCAAGAATAGGGTAAAGTAGAGGGTATGGTCCAGTGGAATAAGAAGTTAAGTATGTTAAAGTGATATATGGTAAAGATTAGAGATAGTGGATATGTTGGGGGATTCTGGTAGTCAATGTAGAGTTTTAGGTGTGGTAGTATGAGATGGTCTTGATATGAGACAGGGAAAAAAGGGCAAAGAAAAGAGAAAAGAAAAAGTGTTGAGGAGAAGAATATAGATGGGAGAGAGGGAGGGAAGCTAAAAGGGATAAGGATGAGAGTCAACAAACTGAGCAAAAAATAACAAAGCAACCAATCATCCAAACAAACATAGATAAATCAAGGTGATACAAAACGAAAACAGAGTAGAAGCAAATAAAACAGAACACACACACACACACACACACACAAAAGAAAACCCCAAAACCCTGCTAGTTTGTAAGTAGAGAGCTGAGTTGGCCTCTGTAGCCCTTTTGAATCTGCATGGATGTTTTCAGCTTTTAAATATCTGCTCACTCTATTATATATTCTAGAGTGTATCTGGCATTTTTATTTGCTCTCTCTGTCAGTGCAGGCTGGAAGTTCCGCTGATGTCTCTCCCGCTGCAAGCTTGTGTCTCTGAGCTCTCCACAGGGCCTTTCTGTGTCTCTTTCTCTCTGCCTTTGCTGGTAGTGGGAGTGCAGTCTAAATGCTGGGCATTTTTCAGTGTGCCTGGAAGGTCTCTATGCCCTGTGTGCCCTGGGTTCTTCCCACACTTCTGTTCCTATCTAATCCCTAGAAGGGCAGGTGACTGAGTCTGTCCTTTGTATAGGGGCCCCTGCACCCTGAGGGTGCAATTTAACCTCAGATTCCTGCTGCTCTGGCTCCAGTGAGAGGGGTGAGCTGGGTGTCCTCGGCGCAGGCTTAAGATGGTTGTCCCAGGTCTTTTTGATCACTGTCTATCCTGCGGGGATATGCCGCCTGATTATCGTGTGGAGTTCCGTAGCTGCTTACTCCACTTCTAGTCACTGGGTGCACGGGAGGTCGTTGAAGGTCTGGGCAGCTGGCAAAATGGCGGCCGCCGGTTCACGATGCACGCTGGCTCCTGTGTTCTCCCTAGGTTCTGTTCAGCTGCTTTTGTTGCTTTGTTCACTTCTTTGCTGCTTTGCCTTTCTTTCCTTCCATCAAGAAGCTGTGTTTGTGGCAGTTTTGGTTCAAGCTCTGCAGTGCAGTTGATCACTGCTCTGGCTCTGGAGGGAGAGGTGAGCTGGGGTGGTCCTGCGGGGGCTTATGCTGGGCGTCCCAAGTGTTCTGGTCGCTGTGGAAGGTGCAGGGATCTGACACCTTGTTAGGATGTGGAGTTCTGGAGTCGCTTACTCCACATCTGGTCGCTGGGTCTGCAGCGGTGTTAGTGGACCCCCATATCGGGCTGTGGCTTTTCTCTCCCTGGTCTGCTATCTGGAGTCTCTTCAGCTGTATTTCAATTCTTGTTGCTTTGTTTGCTTTTTTGTTGCCTTTTTTCTTCCATCAAGAAGCTGCTTTTATGGCAGATTTGATTCAAGCTCACAGCGTCTGAGGAGAGGTGTTTTACTTAGATGCCATCTTGGGCTCCTCCTGTTTTCTTTCTTAAACTTCCTCCTTCACTCCCCTTCGCTCCCCCCCCCCCCCCGATCCCTTTCCACTATTCTACTGGTTTCTCTTTTAATTTCCATGAGATCTCTTTTAGAAAACATGTGGCCCTTGAGTTTCTGAGTTTGGCTGATCTCAGCATGATGTTCAAAGAGGTTTATTTTTGCTGACAGTATTGGTACAAGGTCCATACAGTATGGTAGAGGGTCTGACCTGCCCTCCACTTCACAGAGGGAGGGTGTATATCCCTGTGTCAAGATGATCTCTCTCTTTCTCTTTATAAAGCCACCAAAATTAATCAGGACTCCATCGTAATGATCTGATTGAATCTAACCACCTCTCAAGGGTCCTACCTCTAAATGCCATAATTGGAATAAGTTTCCATCCTCATAACACCACTAACATAATACTTTGGGAATACTTTGCTCCCTGCATAAGTTCCAGGGAGCAAGCCATATGCAAACCACAGCACCTTCTCACTCAGGCTTTTGCTCCAGCTAAGCCAATATGTACTTACCCTCCCACATGTCTCCCCATTTCCCTGCTTCTTTTCTCTCTCCTGCCTGACTGGAGGCTTCTCCTCCACCACTGTGTCTGCTCTTGCCTCCTTAGCTCACTCTCCACATAGCTCATGAGCTGCTTTTTGTTTTATAACTCACTTGAGTTAGCATGAACCCTTGAGTTTAGCATGAACACTTCATTTTGTTGTCTGTTTTGTATGTAGTCTGCTTTCTAGGTTAGATTTGAGTCAAGAAACACACAGATCAAAACTAAAGAGTGTAGCTATCTTCTTCCCTCTTTTTCTTTTTCTTTTTCTTCCTCTTCTCTCATACAAGAAAACTGGGATCAAATCTCTCCCCAGGGCAGCTTAATACTAGTTATTCTTAGGAATTAAATTTGCTTAGATATTTTTAGTCTTGAACTTCAGCATTGAATTAGATTGATGTTCATTCATACTCTTTCCTATTTCATTATTAGGAAGCTACTATGAGTCAAAACATTTTTATAGCAAGATTGACATGCATTCAAATATGCCAAGAAATAGTCAATTTAAATGAAACTTTTTGTTAATTCAATTTCATAAGATAACTTTCAGGTGTTCTTCCTATCATATGATTTGGAAATAATAAAAATAATCATAGGTTTTACTTACAGATGAAAAGACTGAAACTCAGACTAATGAACAGTTAGCCTATGGTGTCTTTAAAATACTTTATTAGAAAGTTACCAAATAATAATGACAATGCTAATAGCAGACATTAAATGAATGTCCACTAAATGAGCTCTTACTATATGCTAGCCACTATATGATTTAGTCAATGTAATAATTTAATACTCACAACTCTATGAGTTACTATTATCTTTTAAAGGAGTGGAGGCCCAGGCATGCAAACAGATGTGCAGGTATTAAAAGACTAGGATTGCCTGATGTGGCTTATATACAGGGAGGATTTAGCTCCTATTTAGTCACCTGTTTTCTCCATTGATATTATTAGTTTATGCTTATCACTTTTGAGTTCTTTGTTGATATTTTTTCAGCCAAGCTTTGATGCAGTTAATTTTTCTTGCCAATGATTTTTCTACCTCATTGGGAATTCACTATTCAACTAATAAGTGCTACTCAGAAACGAATATTTAAGTAAAGATAGTTGGAGTATGACAGTGGAGAGTCATTCACTTGTTATTTGCTCCACACCACCATTCTGTGTCTTCGTGTCTTCTTAGAAACCACAGAAACTCTGACTTGAATTGTCACTGCCGTGTGATCAACTTCAGCACAACAGACTTACCAGCAGCTGCAGGGCTTTTGGATCATGTGATGGCATCATTCCCAGTCTTTTAAGGAACCTCCACACTGATCTCTGTAGGGGCTGTACTAATTTGCAACCCCAACAACGGCGTATAAGAGTTTCTATTTCCCCACATCCTCACCAGCATTGATTATTGTTTGTATTCTTGATGATTATCATTCTAATTGATGTTGGATGGAATCTCAGTGTTGTTTTGATTTGCATTTCCCTGATTGTTAATGATGTTGAACATTTTCTCATATATTTGTTGACCATTTGTATTTCTTCTTTTGAGAAGCCTCTATTTGGATCTATCGCCCAGTTTTTTTATTGAGTTCTTTGTTTTATTAGTATTGAGTTTTTAAAGTTCTTTGTACATTCTAGATTTTAATCCTCTATGAGAGGAACAGTTGGTGAAGATTCTCTCCCATTCACTAGGCTCTCTGTTTAGGTTCTTGAGAGTTTCATTTGTGCACAGAAGCTTTTTAATCTGATGCAATCTCGTTTATTGATTTTTGTTTTATTTCCTGAGATTTGGGGATCTTACTGAGGAAGTCTCTACTGGTGCCTATGTGTTGGAGGGTTGATACTATACCCTATTCCTAAATATGTATCTACATAAAATTGAAACATAATATGTTTTTAATACTAATAAATATTCAAGATTGCATTACTGTACATTTGTTACAGGATTATGCAGACTTTTTTCAGGATGAGGACACTGCTATATATATAGAAACTGTGGAAATTTTCTGAATAGTGTTATAGTATGTGTAACAACAACTTTTATACTTTACTTGGCTTGTTTATTTATGACATTTCTAATGCTTTGACCTGATATGCTTTATTGATTATATGTGAATTTTATATCAAATGATTCACAGTCCTGTGTCTCTAGATCTTTATATAAAACCATTTGTCAGTTTGAACCTGCAGGTGTATAAAATCTCAAAGTATAGTCCTTGCAAATTTTGATTTCTTTGAATAAAGATAACTTCATGATTAGATACTTTTCTATTCATGGATAGGAAAAGTTAGTCATATTTTGTTGGGGGGAAAAACATCAATAAAGTTATTATCATACATACAGAAAAATATTTTGATAATATGCTATACATTTGGAGATTTAGGCATACTATTTCCAGTGTAAGCCATCATAGTATATGCTATTCCTAATTTACATATAAATACTAGGGCATTATTTAACTCTGTATTAGTGTACCCATTACACTTACAAATAATCTAGTTCCACATAAAACTCTTTTGTGCATTTTTTCCACTATGCTTATGTGCTTTATGTGCCTGCATTCCAGGAAATTTCAAAACAGAAATATTACCCAATTGTAAGCATGTCACCTAATCTTTGAACCACAATATCACATGTTGTTCAATCAATATAACTTCAGAATGAGATGGGCACTGAACCAGAAACTGAAAACTTGGCATTATTTGTAATATCCCAATTTCAGATCACATCTTGATTTCATTAGTTGAAATATTTCCTAACTCTCTCCTTTTTATTCCTGGACTTCATATCCTCCTTCAGCCTCACTCGGGTCATTCAGGTTGGTTTGCCACGGTCTGCACTGAACTCCACCTTTGAATCCACATGGTACAGGGAGGACAAATGGAGTAGGGCAGACAGAGCTGTGGGCTAGAGGATCTTACCTCATCCAGCACTCTCCTTCCCTTCACAGCAGAGTGGCAGATGCCCAACCAGCCACAGCAAAGCTGCCCATCGTCCCTGGCATTTATGCTGCACACAGTACCAATCAGCATTGACTGTGCACCTTGTGGTGCAGCACTAGCTGGGTGCAGGGGGCGGCAGTGATGAGTGGCATGGCCTCAGCCTGTCCAAGAGGCAGTTTGGGGCAATGGTTAGGGTTAGCCTTTGGGATCAGACAGAGCCTGTTCTTTATTAGCTGTGTGACTGGGACTTATTATTTTACTATTCTTTGCCTTAATTTCCTTATCTGTGAGATGAGGATGAATAATAATGCTACTCCAAAGAACTCTTTGGTGAATAAATGTAGTAATCCTCATGGAGCCTGGCAGGTAGGAGTACCCTCAATCAACATTACTTTCCTTAAATGAAGCTCACAGTTTATGGGGAAAAGACACATAGGCAAACAAGTTTGTAAATGTCAGACTGTCTCAAGTGTAAGTTAATGCTCTGAGAAGGGAGAAGGAGGTAGTATTCTGAATGAAGGACTCAGCGCAGGAGTTGTAGAGAAGTAGGCATTTGATGCAGACTTCAAATCATCTTTTGAAATAGAACTCCTCACTGGATCATTTCTGTTGTCCTTTGTTCATTGTAACTAGTGTATGTGCAGCTTTTAGAGAATAAGAGTTTGATTTTTTTTTAATCTATACCTGGAGGCATCATAAAATACGTTGTACAGTCACTTAGATGTGGTCTAACTTAATGATATGTGTTGACATATGTTAACATGGCATGTTAACATAAAGGACTTCTGTAGAATCTCTCTAGAATTGCCAGGGGTAGAATTTCCTGTGTTCTGGTTCAGTAAGCTTTAGTTACATAGTCACTGAGAATCACACCAGGCTGAGAAACATTCATCCAATACAGGGGCAGTGGAGCGCCTCCGATTTCAGTTGCTTCCTGTTTAGAAAAGTATAAGAAAAGAACATTCAAAGTCCTTAATCCAAGTTTAACATTATCATCCACCTTACTCTTCCTCATTCTCCATTGGCATCTGGACAGGCACTGTGCTCACTATGAGGAATCCACATTTCAAAAGTTCCAGATCCTCCTCTTTCAGAGCTTGTGGGTCAGTAGTGGGGTCAGCTCTGGTCAGGTGCACAAGACAGAGAATGCTTGTGTGAGGTTAGTGCCAGTAGAGTTCCAAAGTGGAATTCAAAGAAGAAAGGCATTACCCAGTTTTTTCATTGTGCATGCTCAGCACATATCTCAGTGCCTGGCACATGGCGAGCGCTCAGGTCTTTGTTAGTGAAATTGAAGGAGTGACTTCTACTTTGAGGGTGAAGGAAGGATTGAAAAAAAGATATTGATATTTATTGAGGAAGATTATTTGAAGTTGAAAGATCCAGATAAAATTAACAACATGGGCAAAGAATCTTGAGTAAATTATTTTTCTTTATACTCTTTTACACATTTTCCTGTTTACCTCTCTCCTGTAACTGAAGAGATAACATTTGACAGACTTTTAACCATTACAACCTGGTTTTCAAGGGTCAATGAGTTTAGAACCTTGGTACCTACTTATGAGTTCCCATCACACTATGAAGACATGGTTCCATGAACTACCAAAACACTTTGGGCAAACTCTTAAGCATCAGGTGATCTTAATACCATCTGGGCACGTACTTTGTTCTTACTCCTTTTCTTGCCTTCTAGAAGTTTAGATGGGCCAGTGGGAAGAGCGGGAGACATATGATTGGGTACCACCATTTCAGTAGCAGACAGTCATCGCAGCCTGGAACAGCACTTACAGTGCCCAAAGGTAACCCTGCTAACATCTAAGGGTCACTGGACGTCACTGCCCTCTGCTTCTGCTTCTCTCTCTGAAAGCCATTCCAATTCTATAAAATATTTCTCTCAAGTACCATCTTCTAAATTGCGATTATTCAAAGGGAAGGTATGATTGATTCATCTTGGGTCAGGAATCTGCCCTTGTAATGAACAGAGTAATGGCTCCCAAAGATGTCTACTCCTAATCCCTTCAGCCTAGAAATATGTTGTGTTACATGGTAAAAGGGATTTTGCAAATGTGATTGAGTTTAAGATCTTGAGATAAGGAGATTATCCTGGATTATACCAGTGGACCTAGTCTACTCACATGAGTTCTTGGAACTGAAGAAACTTTCTAAGCCATGGTCAGAAAGAGACAAGTTTACTGAGAGCCCTGAGGTGACTATGTTTATAACTATCATGTCTAAGCCCAGCATGGTGGAGCACACTTGTAATCCCAGTACTTGGGAGGCTGAGACAGGAGGATCACAGGTTAGTGGACAGACTCAGCTACTTATTGAGACCCTCTGAAATTTAGTGAGACCCTGTTTCAAAATGAAAAATAAAATAGGGCTGGAGGTGTAGTTTGGAGGTAGAATGCCCCTGGGTTCAATTCCTAGTACCACCAAAAACCAAAACCAAAAACAGTTCAAAAAAATCATGTCTATAATTGATGTAACAAATTGCTGCAAATTCTCTTGGAAAATTAGCAGAAAGGCAAGGACTGTACCTTTAGTAAAATTTTGCAGCTAATAATGATGTTAGAAATGGATTTTAAGGAGGCCATGAGTACATGAAACAAAAAGTAACTTGGCAAGTCAATTTACTTTTGCACAGAAGGATGCAAGCATACCAGGCAGACAGTCCACTCAGCCTTTTATTCCTCAATGTGAAGGCCACCACACCTTTCTCCATTGGCTGGAGTATGGCTTTTACAATCTAATACAGTTGGTTAGTTTTCACTGGGCAGATTTTACAAAAGGAGAAACACACAACCAGTACATCTGAGAGTGGAACATACAGACACATGTACAAAAGTTACAAAGTGGATGCCTAGGCTACAGTTACAAAATGGAAGCCTGCCAGTTTCTATGTGATCTGGTAACTTCCATGGAAAAGACTGCTTTGCTTTCTTAGAGTGAGCAGTGCTGAGATCCAACTCCAAAGCCTCTGAGGGAAGGATCAGCAACAGACTCTGCTCCTTCCTTTCCCCCAGAAACCTCAGAATCGACACCAGCTTAAAAAGGATTATTGGGAGTGGCACATACAATCCTTGGTCTCACTCCTTCATTTCTTGGGTCAAATTTCAAAATTCAGCAAAAGGCTGAGCTCAATATTATTTTAAAAATTTCTAGAAAGAAAATTGAAACACTTCATATACACGCATAAGTAGTCTGAAATCTTTAAAGCGTGCTGAGGGGTGCTGGTGCAAAATGAAGAGTGGAGAGGGAATTTAGTGGCAGTAAATAGGACTCTGGGCCAAGATTTCTGAGTAATTTTTGAAAAGACCTACTTTCAGTACCATTAGTTATTATTTAACTAGTGTTTCATTTTGATCCGAGGGGGTCAAAATGTTTGCTGACCTTGCTGTGGCCTCGGAGGCCAGAAGGTTGCCGGTGAGGAGTATGTGTGGGAAACGAATGTTTGCTTACATTCCTCCTGTGAAGGGTCTTTGGGAAATACACTGAAAAAGAAATCCAGAAAACAATTACACTCACAATAGCACCCCCAAAAATAAAATACTTAGGGATAAACCTAACCAAGGAGGTAAAAGACCTCTATAAGGAAAACTACAAAAAGTTGAAGAAAGAAATCAATGAAGACCTTAGAAGATGGAAGGATCTACCATGCTCTTGGATAGGCAGAATAAATATCATCAAAATGGCCATCCTCCCAAAACTGATCTACAGATTCAATGCAATACCCATGAAATTACCAAGGGCGCTCCTCACAGAACTAGAAAAATCAGTCCTTAAATTCATCTGGAAAAACAAAAAGCCCAGGATAGCCAAAGCAGTTCTTAGCAACAAGAACCATGCAGGAGGTATCACAATACCTGACTTCAAACTCTACTACAAAGCCACAGTGATTAAAAACAGCTTGGTATTGGCACAAAAACAGACACACAGACAAATGGAGCAGAATAGAAGACTCAGAAACAGACTCACAGACTTACAGCCAACTGATTTTTGACAAAGGAGCCAAAAATATACACTGGAAAAAGGATAACCTCTTTAACAAATGGTGTTGGCAAAACTGGTTAACCATATGCAGGAAAATGGAAATAAACCCTACTTTCTCACCCTGCACAAGAGTCAACTCAAGGTGGATCAAAGACTTGGAAGTTAGGCCAGGGACCTTGCAGCTACTTGAGGAGGGCATAGGACCAACACTTGAACACATAGGCACAGGTAAAAACTTTCTCAACAAGACCTCAAAAGCACAAGCAATTCTCAGGAAGATCAATACATGGGATTGCATTAAACTGAAGAGCTTTTGTGCAGCAAAGTGTCGGGGTCTTAGCCCCGCCGGAAAGACCCCGCCTCTAGATGGCGCCTGGCAGAGTGCCAGAAGTGGCTGCAGGTGGTAACATCCTAGGGCTGCGCCATGCCAGAGCGCATGCACCAGCACGCCTGGCTTATGGCCGGCCCAGGTGAGAGCTGTATGAGGCACCTCGTGGCTCAGGCCCTGCACGGCTTTAAGAGTCTCTGCCTCTCGCCAGCAAAAGAGGTTTTTGGAGAGAGGTTTTGGAGAGAAGGTGGGCGGTTGCTGGGAGGCTGGTTGGTTGCTGGTGGTTGGTGGGTTGCTGGTGGATGGTTGATTGCTGCATAGAGGGGTTATTGGGAGTCTGTTGGAAAGGCACTATTTGGAGAGACAGTTGCTGTACTGTAACTGTTACTGCTTGGGTAGTGTCCTTGATCCGAGAGAGAGAGAGAGAGAGAGAGAGAGAGAGAGAGAGAGAGAGAGAGAGAGAGAGAAAGAGAGAGATATAATAAAGAGAAGTTTGAACCAGCAACATTCAGTTATCGTCTCCATTGGGGCCTCACTGAGGATCCAGCTTGGGGGACAATAGCAAAGGAAACTATCAAGAACCTAAACAGAAAGCCTACAGAGTGGGAGAAGATTTTTGCCAGTTACTCTTCAGATAGAGGTCTAATATCTAGGATATACAAAGAACTCAAGAAAATCGCAGCTAAGAAAGCAAATAACCCAATCAAAAAATGGGCAAAGGATCTAAACAGACACTTCACAAAAGAAGAAATACAAATGGCCAATAAATGTATGAGGAAATGTTCCACATCATTAGCAATCAGAGAGATGCAAATCAAAACTACCTTGAGATTTCACCTAACTCCAATCAAAATGGCAATCATAAAAAACATGAACAACAATAACTGCTGGCAAGGATGTGGAGAAGTGGGAACTCTAATACACTGTTGGTGGGATTGCAAACTAGTGCAACCACTTTGGAAAACAGTATGGAGGATCCTCAGATGCATGGGAATGAACCTACCATATGATCCAGCAATACCACTTCTGGGTATCTACCCAAAATAATGGAAACCAAACTATCGGACCGACATATGTATATCTATGTTTTTTTTTTTTTTTTAATTTTTTAGCATGGAATTTTATACATTTCTTGGGTACAACAGTGTTAATTACACATTTTTGTTGGGTACAAACTAGTACAGGTAAAGACATCCATGCACATATTTCTCATTAACCCTTCCCCAATTCCCACCCACCCTCCCCCTATCTCCTGGTCAGTTTAGTGATTGACTTTGATGTGATC
>PVLC010011219.1:0-47753 GCA_004027655.1 Graphiurus murinus
TGGAAGCCTTTGGTGAGATGCCAAGGGTTACAGAGATATACAGAGCACAATCTCAGGACTCAAAAACTAGCAAGAAAAGATAGACAAAGAAAGGAACGCTCAATAATTAAAGCATTGCCTACCTTTCCCCCATGCTCATCTCCTACAAAATTACTTAATAGTTATATAAATTTGTCTTGCTCTCTATTTTGTGGTGCATACCTGTAATTCCACTACTTGGGAGGCCAAGACAGAAGAATCCCAGGTTCAAGGCCAATCTCAGCAACTTAGTGAGACTGTGTTTCAATAAAACTAAATTATGATGTGAGACTACAATGGACCAATAAAAGTATGGAAAATAAAACAGAGCTGGGGGTCTAGCTTAGGAGTGGAATTCCCCTGGGTTCAATCCCCAGCATTAAAAGAAAGGGAAGGAAGGAAGGAAGGAAGGAAGGAAGGAAGGAAGGAAGGAAGGAAGGAAGGAAGGAAGGAAGGGAGGGAGGGAAAGAAGTCAGTCTTGCCCCTTCCCACCTCTGACTTTCTCATGCTGTTCTTCCTGCATTAAACAGCTTCCCTCTGCCTGCCCATCTCCTAGCTCTCCTTAAGGACTTAGCAGCGGCCATCATTTACAGAGTCATTCCCAGGTTCCACTTGCAGTGTCCTTTAAATACCTCTCCTGTTAACCCCCAACCCACCCAGAGCACACTTCAGTCATAACACCCATCATGCTGCCCTGAAATTAATTAATTAATTAATTAATTAATTAATTCTGTCTCCACCACCAGCCTGAGAGCTACTTGTGTCTAAATCACTGTTGTATCCCTGAGGTCCTCAGCACTACCTAAAATGGAGTGAGTGTTTAGTAAACTTTTAGCAAGTCAATAAATTAATTGAGCAATTAATTCATTTGATATTCATTACAATAAATGTGCTTATAATGTAATGCAAGCATACAGGGTAGGGGGGCGTGAGGAGTGAGGGGTGAGAGGTGAGGGGCAAGAGGTGAGGACAAAAAAGGCTATCAAAACACTCCTAGAAGCAGCACTGACATTTGAGCAAATTTCTTGGGAAAACTTGGTATCTTATAATTATAGACACTGAAATTACTTAAATATCATCATGCTTTCAAGAAACTACTTTAAATATTTTCACATCCATTAACATCATATGGCCTCCAGTCTTCTCTTTACTGCATTCCCTATCACAATGTCATCCCCACACTCATCAACATCAACTCAATGTCAAAGGACGAACAGAAGCAACGGAAGGAGCCCTTTCTTCCATCTTTAGATGGTATAAAGTGCCCTCAATGATCAGCCTTCTGCTAAGGTACCCAGAAAGAATTCCAGCCAGGCACCTGGTTGAAGCCTGACTTGCCTTCACAGAAATGTCTATATAAGACCCAACCCTATGATTACCATCCATAAACTCATTAAAACCATGGCCTCCTGAGTAGACCTCTTAAGCTACCAGATACCATAGCAACAACAGGATTCCTTCCCAGAGACATCAATTTGCCTCCTGGCTCTATTTGAATACCCAAGAAAGTATCCTGTGAAGGGGACACTGTATATCCATGGACACCTCCCCCAAGAACCCTGTCAGAGCAGGGATAGAGTTTAGCGGCTCTCCAGAGATAACTCAAGATGGAGTGAAGGAAAATATACAGTACTGACAGAGACCACTACTTTTAACATGTGGTTTTTATCACCCTTGGGAAACTTTCCATTACAGCCTAGTTCAAGAAGAACAGTTTGAAGTGATATGCATCCCTTCTAGGCAGATGACCACATCTAACTGCAAGAGAGGCTGGGAAATACAGTTTAGCAGTGTTCTCAAGAAGCAGAGAGGAATGTGGATTTTGATAAACAGCAACTGTTGATGGAAATCATGTTGAGTTTTGTTATTTTGTTTTGTTTTGTTTGTTTTAAAAGCATTCATGCAATAGTCAGCCTTACTTGTAGGCAATAACAAACTTCAGACAGCAGGGACCAAAAAATAGTAGACCTGCATTTACACCAGTCACCTATCTAGTTATAATCCTTTCTGAGCCACAGGATCCTCATCCCCCAAACAGAGAGAAACAGTAATATAGAATTTGATGAGCTAATGTATATGAAACACCTATTATAGTGTCCAGCCCACAATAGGTGTTCAACCAATGTGGTGGTGCTGATGACAACTGGCAGTTGATCTCTATTCATGAATAAGACGTTGTTGTCATTTTCAGTATGGAAGCAAGTAAATGCCAGGAGAATTAGCCACCAATTCAGTTCACACTCTCCTTCCACTACCTTAGCACCTGCCTTCTGTAACCCCCTCTCCACAAGCATAAAACTATTAATCCTTGATAAGGGCCCAAACCTCCAGTCCCTGCTCTGCAAGCACTCCTGTTCGGCCTTTAACTGCAGCCCAGACAAACCGCTGGGATCGTTCTGCCTGTCACAGCACAGAAAATACCAGCCGTCATATGCTGATGACATCGCATCCACCACTGGGTTCACAAATGCGCGCTGGCTGGAAGGAGGTCTGATTGCCCAGCAAGTCCATTCGTTCCTAGCTTTCAAGTGATCAATCATTTACTCAGACTTCAGCGAAATGGCCTGAAATAGGGAAGAAAAAAAAGAGAGTGCCCAGAGATTGGACATCGTGTAGATGAGAGGCAAGTCTCCAGTGGTACTGAGCAGGCAGCCTCCCGAGGAGCAGCAAGCCCCTGGGGCCTTGGGCTGCTCAGCAGGAGCTGAGGGGGCCTCACAGAACTCTAGAGGGACCCGCTGCTCTGGCTCTGGCTAAGCTTCAGCTGCACTCACCTGAAGCAGTACGTAAAGCCTTTTCTGTTCTTCCTGGAATCCCACCCTCAGCCTCTGGAGCACCTGCTCCTCCAGTTCATTCCCGGCAGCTCTCCGTTAGCAACTGCCAAATAAATTTAGGTACCCAAAGCCTCTACCCACTCATATCCTCTGACCCAGCAATTCCCCCTTCTGTAATGTAACCTAATGTAATGATACTGAATATGGAAATAGCTTTATACACAAAGATGTTCACCAGCAGTACTATAAAAACAAAGCTGGGGAAACAAGGTAGAATTGGAATACTCTGCCAGCCCAATAGTAAGGAAGTTGTTTTAATTAGAATATAGAAAGTCGAGACATTGAAATACACATTGTTGTTGTTCTTATTACTGGGGATTGAACTCAAGAGTGTTCTACCTCTAAGCTACATCCCCCACCGAGGACTTTTAATTTTTTTATTTTGAAACACGTTCTCATTAAGCTAATGAGACTGGCCTCCAATCTGCAATCCTCCTGTCTCAGCCTCCTAAGTGCTGGGATTACAGGGATATGCCACCATGCCCAGCAGGAATATGTAGACTACTAATTTTAAGTGAGAAGAGTAAGAAACACCAACAATATGAATACAACTGTGTATGAAGAAGAGGAGGAGGAAGAACAGAACTATGTTTATATATGATAGTGTCATTGCAGGAAGCTGTGTGAAAGGCACACAGAAACTTTCTATACTGTTTTTTAAATTTCTTTGGAATCTTAACCTATTTCAAAAGAAAAATTATTTTTTTAAAAAAGCAAGAACAAGCCAGGTGTGGTGGCACATGCTTGTAATCCCAGTACTTGGGAGGCTGAGACAAGAGGATTGTAGGTTCAAAATCAGCCTCGGTAACTTAATGAGACTCCTTAGCAACTTAGCAAGACTCTGTTTCCAAATAAAAAATAAAATAGGGCTAGGGGTATAGTCTGAATGTAGGTGGCCCCTGGGTTCCACTCCCAGTACCACAAAAAATTAAAATTAAAAGAAAAAGCAAGAATGAGCCAGGTGTGATGGGGCACTCTTGTAATCCCAGTACTTGGGAGGCTGAGACAGGAGGATTGCAGGTTCACGGCCAGCCTCAACTACTTAGCAAGGTCCTCTGCAATTTAGTAAGACCTTGTTTCAAAAAATAAAATAAAATAGAGCTGGGGGGTGTAGCTGGAAGGTAGAAGGCCCCTGGGTTCAATCCCCAGTATCACAGGAAAAAAAAGAATGATGTGAATGGGGAGGTAGCATAGTATTGTGGCTAAGAGCATGTGTTTTTGAAAATAAGTGTAAAAGGACACTTAATGGAAGGAATTTTAAATTGGATCCATGCTTTCCATTTAATCTCTGCTCACGATAGCAAAGCTCTATACAAAGACTTTCTGATAATCCACACTCCTTGCAGTTGACCATTCTATTACTTTAATCTTCATGGAAACATAAACCAGAAATCACAGCCGATACACAGAGTTGGTCCCTTGTAACTACAATCACCAGAGCAGTGCTAGCATTTATTAATCACTTACCACTGTGTGCCGATCGCTGTGCTGAGTCTTAAATTAATCCCAAACACAGTTTTCAAAGGTAGGTATTACTAATTCCATTTTAAAGATGAAAAAACAAGATAGAAAGAGGTCTAATGACTTGCCCATAATATTAGATCTGATAAGTAATATGAGCAGGATTTAAACCAAAGCCATTTATCTTCAAATCCCAGGTTCTTTCCAAAACAAGGTATTTTGCCAATTACTTTTTTTTTAAGTTTCTTTATCTGTCTGAATGTGTGCTTCTCCCCACCCCTACCCCCACCCCAAATTTATGTGCTGGAAACCTGATTCCTAGTGCAACACATTAGAGGTGACGCCTGGGGGGGTGCTTAGGTCAGGAGGGATTAATGCCACCCGAAAGGGGGCTTGTAGGATAGCGTCCATTCTCTCTTATCCTTCTACCTGCACACCAAGCAAGCACACAAAGGTGATTTGTTTTGCTTTCTTGGTCCAGAAAATGGTACAATTCCACACAAAATCCAGCTCTACATTTTTTTTCAAATATACGCTTCTTGGTGCATTATAATTGTATATCACTATGAGGTTCAGAGCACACGGCACTTGGTGAGTTTTCCTCTGGATCCCAACACACTTCCTCCCCTTCCCAGTACGTGATATAGAGATTGGTACTGATAATTTTATATATGTGCACACCATTATTTGAAGTGTTTCCTTCATCGTCTCCTTGCCCCTGCTCTCCCTGAGACCCCCTGGCATCACTCTGCTGGAATCCCTCCTCCTGTATCTGGAGTCTCTTTCCTTTCCCAGTTTCTTTCTAGTTTCCACATAGGAGAGAAAACATATGACCCTTCACTTCCTATGACTGGCTAATCTCACATAGCATATTGTTCTTTAGTTCCATCCGTTTTCCTGCAAATGACATGATTTTGTTCTTATTTTCTATTGAAATATCAAAAGATCGGTCAACCCTCAAACTGCATCCCCAGCAGGCTGCAAGGACTGCAGCTGAGCAGCTGCCCTGCCCTGTGAGGAGGCACCTGTGCTCTCAGTCAGCCCCAAGCCCCATCAGTGCCCACAGTCTTCGCCCAACTCACCTCTCCCAACCTCTCTCCTACCTGGCCCCTGCAGGCATTTGAGTTGGTAACCCCTGGTTTAAACAAACTGCTTGGCTTAAGGAGTTAAAATGCCTGTTTGTGTTCAATTTTTGCATCAAAGGAAAAAAAAAAAAAAGAAAGAAAAGATCTCTGCAGCTTCCTTCTCTCCAGGCTAGGGAGTTTAATAAAAACCCAGCTATGCTGCGTGGATTTAGCCCTGAGAATGCCAGAGGCCATGGCTCTGAACGCAGCACAAGGTGGAGGAGGAGGGGGCAGGTGGAGCACCAAGACGCTGTCTGGAAGTGTGACCCTCTGCTCCACCAGGCTGAGATAAGCTCCTCAGCGGGACTGCTTCTGCGAGGTGAGGACAACGGAGCTGGACACACACTGAAGGGAGCCAGTCAGGCAGGAATCCCAGAGCAGGTCTGTGGGACAAGCTGCTCTCCCACGAAGCTTTAGCTCCACTCACTGGCCGGCTATAAACTGAGCTCCAGGAAGTCAGCAAAGCTCGGCAAAGCTTTCTTTCAGGCAACCACAAGGAACCGCCTGGAAGAGACATCTCTGGCCATGCTTTGACAGAGCCCCTTGAAGAAAATCAACTTGAGTTAAGGAAGGGGTTGGTCAAAAAGGGTTAACATGACCCTTCCTCTCCTATCTCAGATGTCCGTGTCTCACTTTGCCAGTCCAGAAGAGAAAGCAGTCTCCTTCTAAGCACCCACGTTAAGTACTTTCATAGGCAGACATGGGTTTGAAATTTCCACCATTTCATGTGCCCTTTTTAGAAAGAAGGGGGGAGAAAGAGAAGTTTCCTGACACACACCCCTCTGGCTTGAAGTTTTCTACACACTCTCTCAGACTGCAGGGGCACATCTCTAATTCCAACTCTGCCGCCTGGCGGCTGATGGACCAATAACCTCTCTGTGCCTCTGTTTTCTCCTCTGTAAAATGGGGTAATATCAGAAACTACCTCACTTTGTTGTTGGGAGGATTGAGGTAATTCATGTAGGTGGTATTTTCTTAATATATATTAGCTATTCTCACCAAGTGCTGTGTGCACATATGTCACCATCACTGTGAACTGCATTATGATGTGAAACTATAATGCACAATAAAAGTATAAATTTTTTAAAATAAATAAATGTTAGCTATTATTGTTAACTTCTTGTATCCTCACAATAACTCTGCAAAAGTAGGCATTATTAACCAGATGTGCTAGTGCACACCTGTAATCCTAGTAATTGGGAGGCTGAGACAGGAGGATCACAGGTTGGAGGACAGCTTCAGCAACGGAACAAGACTCTCAGCAACCTCGTGAGACCCTGTTTCAAAAATTAAAAAGGGCTGGGAGTGTAGCCCAGAGGCAAAATTCCCCTTGGTTTAGTCCCCAGTCCCACCACAAAAAAAAAAAAAAAGTAGACATCATTGTCCTAATTTTGCAGGTAAGGCTAGTTAGTCTCCCTCTCCTTCCACCACGGTAGACCACATCGAAGCCTGCTTTTGCTGAGTGGGGACCCAGAGTGTCTGGATCTTCTCTTTTTATCTTTTCTCTGTATCTGGGACCAGAGCTGAAGAGCCATGGTGCTCTGGGAGATTACCACCTAGCCAATCTGCTCACCCAGCTTTACCCATCGGACATAGAATTGTGATGTGTTCCCTGGGCAATTGATTCTCTTGGTGGCTACTTCAACAGAAGACTTTAGAAAAGAAAGCTGTTAACCAAGGTATCAAGATGTCAGAGTCTCTGTTGTTGATCACTAAATAATTCATGGACTAAGGAGGAAACCATGGGAGAATAGCAGGTGAGCCCAGTTTAAGTTTGATGACCTACTAACCTTGTAACCTTAACTTCCAATCAGTTTACCTCTTTTAACCTCTGTCATCTCATTTGAAAGATAGGAAGAATAAACAACACAGGATCATTGTGTAGCTCAAATGATAGATTATATATATATATGAAAATGCTTTTGCTCTAGTAACAGTAAAAAATTTTTAAAAAGCTTTTTTTTTCAAATAAAGATAATAACAACTATACCAGCCAAAAGATTTTGGGGTACTTACTTCATGCCAGGCACTATTCTAAGGGCTTTTTAGACATTCAATGTTTAGATTGAAGCTGCCCAACAGCTCCAAGTAGAGACTATTGTTTTGTCATTTTGCAGATAAGAAAACTGAGAATCCTAGAAATTAAGTAATCTTTGCAGATCATGTAACTCGTACGTGCAGAAGCTAGCAGTTTTTCTTCCCTGAATTGCCAGAGCCCTTCTGCTATGATTAAATGTCCTCTCCAAAAACTCATGTTAAAATTCAATTTCCCTCATGATGGCATTAACAGGTGCAACACTTAAGAGGTGACTCGTCCATGAGGGTGCTACCTTCCTCACAAAGAGACTGATATTGTTGTCACTGAGTGGGTTAGCTCATACAAGAGAGGGTTTATTACAAGTTTGGTATTTCTCTCTCTCTCTCTCTCTCTCTCTCTCTCTCTCTCTCTCTCTCTCTCTCTCTCTCTCTCTTCCTCCCTCCCTCCCTCTCTCCCTCCCTCCTTCTCCCTCCTTCCCTCTCCACCATGTTACATCGTCGTTGTCAATTAAAGTCTCCCAGCAGCTATGGTTTACTAGGTACTGTGCTAGGCAACAGATACCAAAGACAAGGAAGGCACTTCCCTGCCCTTAGGAACTTCAAGTCCAGAAGACGGATCAGAACCTGAGGTAAGGGACAGATGTGCTAGGCGCAGAGACAAGACACAGGAGGCCATGGTAAGTTGTGTTTGGGAAGAGGGGCAGAACAGGGAAGAATGAGTGTCTGGCAAGTGAACACGTGGTGAGAAGGAGCTTACAAACAAAGCACAAAAGCATGAAATAGCATAGTGGATTCAAGGAATGACACCGCCCAGGAGAACACATGTCAGGGAGAGGAGAGAGGAGATAAGAACAGAGAGGCACAGGGTCTCTAATGCCAGGCTAAGGAGTTTGGCCTTCATTTAGTGTGTCATGGAAACCCTTGATGAGCTTTAAGCAGAGAAGCCAGTAGTAGGTTTTGTGCTTCGAAAGATCACTCTGTGACTTAATTAGTGAATGAAGAAAAGAATGAGTGTTGTTATAACCTATCTATGCAGCCTTTTCTTTTTTGCAATCAAGATGAATATACCTACCCATCTTCTCAGCGAATTAATTATATTACCTAATACATAATAGATTCTTAATGCAGGATGGATGCAAATTAATATTAACTATATTACCTCATGGATAATAGATTCTTAATACAAGAGGGATGCAAATTAATTAATCCCTCAAATTTTTTAGGGATTTTTATGTGCTATATGTTTTAGATTTACTCTCCTGCAAGGTAAGTCTCATTACACCATTTTACAGATGAGAAACTGAGGTGTCAAGCAATTTGCTCCACAAGCACGCCAACAAGGAAAAGTTTGTATTGAAATTCAGGCCTCTCCAACTTTAAAATACAAACTATTGCCACTACTGTATCAGAATTATGAATAAAACTTTTTTCTTTAACCAATGACTATGGTTTTTTAAGAGGAAGCAGTTGTAAAAAAAATAAAATAGTCTTGCCATGTTTCTATGCACGAGTTTTTCAATGAAAATTAACATATGTTAATATATACCATTTCCTCAGCATCCCTACTAATTAAAAAAGAAAAAAAAAACCCTGTCCATCATGCAACATTTCTTATTTAGAAAATAGAGCATAAGTGATTCAAATGAGAGTGCATCTGAACTGGAAAAATAACCCCAAAGGACACTGCTGAATGCTGATCGGTCTGCAACATCAGGGCCTTGTCTAACAAATGCACACATTTCTGAAAAGCATAAAGTCAAGGAGAATAAAAATAAAACCTTATTCCCAGCAGTAAGAGATAGTAGGAAAAGTCTTAGATCTGAAGGGAAAAATTGAGTTCAACTTCTTAATTGCTAGGTAGTTTAGGCCAAGAAAGTGAGGGACCTTCTTTGTGCCTAAGTTCGCTTACCTATAAATCGGGAATAATAATAATCCTTTTATCCAGGAGACAATGTAAAGGGCAATTATAAAGCACTGTTCCATATGAATTATCAATCTTTAACATGTAAGAGAAAATCAGTTCAAGAGCCTAGAATAGTTTCCTGTTCCTAAGGGTATGAGCATTTTAAATGAGAAAACTTGAAGAAGATACAGTTATCACTGTGCTTTAATAGATCATACACTGGTTTTGTGTAATTTCAACACTTGACCTAGTATGATAGGGCAGTATCTGGGGGTTATTCTAGTATCCCTTAGATATTATTAAGGAGATAGCTGCTGATTGAGATTGCACATACTTGAGGTACAAGTATGGTCACCCTACACAGTCAGCCAGCCAGGGTACTGCACAAGTGCTTGGGCACCATTCACCTAAACTGTGATAAGACTGTCACTTCTCACGTGTGGGGAGTGAATGGCCTCTGCATGACCACTGGCCACAGGTCTGGCTGGGTGTTAATGAGCTTTCGACTGGATCTCCCTAGTCAAAATGGGTTCCCCCATGAATTCTCAAATAATGAATCACCATTGTCACATCTTGGGAACTATGATCATCTTCTAGCCCACTAGGTGTGAACCCCTTTTCTAAGTAGCAGCACTGAAAGCTGTCTGCTTCCATGCAGGGTGAGGTAGGAACAGAATTTCCCCTCTTTGTAAAATGGAGTCACTAAGCATAGGCTTCACAGGACCTTTGTAAAGAATCAAATACCTTCAAGACTGTACAAAATCTCTCCACAGGTAAACAATTGTCATTCATAAGGTGAAGAGGTTTCCAAAGGGCCCCACTGAGGCTTGGATTTAGGTGTCCGATCTTAATACACAGCCTGCAACTTAGTGAGACTCTGTTTCAAAATAAAAACTAAAAAAATAGGGCTGGGGGTGTAGGTCAGAGGGAGAATGCCCCTGGGTTCAATCCCCAGACTGAAAAACAAATAAATAAATCCATGACAGAGCCCTTTTCTCAGATAATTGAAAATTAAATTCTAACTTCCCAACTGTCAAATCTAGAGAGGCCAATGAACCAACATGGCAAGATCAGAGAGTGTGAAATAAACCACATGCTCCTTCTTCTATGATTTTTTCAGCCTCTACAGTTTCATCATTGGTTTCTCCTTACAGAAGCAATTGTGACTCACCTCGTGGGTGAGGCAGACATCCATTCATCCACATATCCGTGTGTGTGTGTGTATGTGTGTGTGTGTGTGTGTGTGTGTGTGTGTGTGCATGTGTGTGTGGGTTGTGTGTGTTATTACAGATTGAACCCAAAAGTACTCTACCTCCAAACTACATACCCAGCCCTTATTATTTTTCCTTTTTTTTTTTTTTTGGTACTGGGGATTGAAGGCAGGGGCATTCTACCTAACCCAGCCATATTTTTTTATTCTTTATTTTGAAACAGGGTTTCACTAAACTGCAGAGGTCCTCACTAAGTAGCTAATGCTGGCCACAAACCCGCGGTCCTCCTGTCTCAGCTATTTTTTTTTTAAACACAATCTCCTTAGGTTGCTGAGAGTCTTGCTACCTTGCTGAATCCGTCCTTGAGCCTGCACACCTCCTGTCCCAGCCTATCAAGTACTGAGATTACAGACATGCACCACCACACCTGGCCCATCCACACGTCTTTATTCAAGGGAGATGAACATTCCAAAGATCCCTTGAACTGGGGAGCTTTTCTCCTTAGCTCCCTGTACTTGTCTGAGGAAACCAATTAATTCCCTTTCTCTGCTCAGCTGGATGTAAACTCAGCCTTTCCTAATGCAGATTCCAACATCAAGTTTCAACAGGGGTGTTGGGGGAGTTATAGGAAAGATATTTGGCCACAGACCCAAGACATGAGATCCAATCCAAGCAAAAACCCTGACATTGGAATCCCCATCTATTCTACACATTTCTCAAATGATCCAGAGTTCAAAAGAAAAAAGGATATAATTAACTACCATCCTAAATCATATTTTTCCCCAAACATCTCCAAAGGGTTGTAAAGACCCAGAGGGATAATGGATGAGAAGTCCCCGTTGCCACATCACTCCTCCAGTAGAAGAAGGGAAAATTCTGAAAGGTAGTGCCAACCAGGCTCCAAGGTAAAATTAAGAATACCATTTAGCCGGGCGTGGTGGCGCACGCTTGTAATCCCAGCATTTGGGAGGCTGAGACCTGAGGATCCGGGTTCGCGGCTAGCCTCAGCTACCTAGTGAGGCACTCCGCAACTTAGTGAGACCCTGTTTCAAAATAAAATACCATTTATTCTAGGGATTCTCTTAGAAAGGCAATCTCATACATTAGCCATGGTTTTCAGTAATTGCTTAGTAAGCATGGCATTTTTACATCCTTGGTGCCACCAATGCATGCCAAGCTTCAGAATTCTAATGGGGATTTCTCCTCCAGCCTAGTTCACCCCTGGTGTTTCCAGAAGATGCCTAAAATGGTTATGTCATTCTCTCTATTTGTTAGTAAAGGAAGAAAGAAGTGTGTGAGAAACACATCAAATAGGGAAATAAGAGCCAGAATGAAGCTGTGGATTATATAAGACAAGGGAGAGGAGGGAAGCACAGTGATTAAAGAACATCGGCTTCTGAACCCAGGCATGGTGGTGGATGCCTGTACTCTCAGTACTTGGAAGTCTGCAACAGCAGGATTGCAGGTTGAAAGCCAGCCTCAGAAACTTATTTAGACCCTGAACAACCTGGCAAGACCCTGAACAACTTAGTGAGACCTTGTTTTAAAATAAAAATAAAATAAAGCTGGAGGCATGGCTCAGAGGTAGAATGCCTCGGGGTTCAATCTCCAGTACAAAAAAAAAAAAAGAATAGCAGCTTTTGAAACTGAGCAGGCTGGGCCTGAGTCCTTGTTCTGTACTAACTGACTATGTGACTTTGTATAATTTAATTTTCCAGGTCTCTGTTTTCTTAGTCCTAAAATGGAGATAACACTAATACCTCTCTTCTCCAGTGATTGGAAGACTTCATAAAATACTGTGTATCCAACATGCTAACCACTTGATTAATTTAGCCACCTACTAGTGCTTGGGCAATATGCCTGTTCTTTCTAGTGTCCAATTTCCTTCTTGAAAAAGAGAGATAATAAAAGAGCTACCATGAAGTCCTGTCATGAAAACCAGAAAGAGATCCACATTATAAATTTAGCTATTGTTAAAGTGATCACAAAACTTTGCAAAAATTAAATGTAAGTCTTGATCAGGAAACATTATAGGTTGGGCTTTCTTTGGTTATTCAGGAGAAGATACTGTGTCTTTTTTTTATCTCTGCAACAGAGTCTGATACTTACTATGCAATAAACACTCAGCCAAATTTTATTTGGGTGAACTAGACAGAATCTCTAGTCCATTCCTAAACCTTGATTTTATGAGCCAACTGTTCCAAATTTTCAGTCAGCAAAGAACCACTCATTAAGGTAAGATTCCTTAAATTCCCTTGTAACTGAGATGGTTAATTTTATACATGAGGTGCACAGATTAAACATTATTTCTGGATCCATCTGTGAGGGCATTTCTGTGAGGTTAACATTTGAATTTGTGAACTCAGTAAAAAATAGATGGACCTTCCTAATGCGGGTGGGTGTTATCTAATCCTCAGCCCCTGAACAGAATAAAAAGGTGGAGGAAGAAGGAATTCAGCCCTTCACTTCCAGCTTGAATGCTTGAGCTGGGACATTGAACTTTTTCTATGCTGAAGGGTGACACTGGGAGTCCCCCCTGGTTCTCAGACTGGAATTATGTCACCATCCTGAGTCTCCAGCTTGCAGATGGTAGATAGTGGACTTCTCAGCCTCCATAATCATGCAAGCCAATTCCTCATGATAAATCCCCCCCCTCGCCCTCTTTCTCCCTTCCTGACTCTGGAAAGCAAAGGCTAAGTAATTTCACCTTACAATATGTGGACAAGAAAAGACCCCAGACCTCTCATAAACTCACAATCTACCCTCTGCCTAGAGCTCCCACTCTCCTCCTTCCCATCTTCCACACATCTGCTCTTCTTTTACCCTTGACCTCATCAGGTCCTTTCCTGGCCATGGCCATTCTATGAACCCAAGTATGCTTGCTGTCCTCAATACCCCCAGATTCAAGGAACTGCAAACTCAATGAGTACATGAGTCCCCCCCCCAACCCCTTATTTGGATTATACTTTTCACCACTTCAATTACTTCAGTCAACTGTGGACTGGAAATATTAAATGGAAAACTCCAGAAATAAACCATTCATAAGTTTTAAACTGCACCTCCATTCTGAAAAGTGTGATGAAGTCTCACTCTATGCCACTCCATTCTGCCCAGGATGTGAATCATCCCTTTGTCCAGTGTGTACATGCTCTAGATTCTACCTTCACATTGGTCACTTAGTAACCATCAAGACCGTTTCGGTATTGCAGAGCTTATGTTCAAGTTACCCTTGTTCAAGTTACCTAAGTCTTTGTCACAATGTCTATGTCATGCACCTCACTTCATCTCATCATAGAGACATTGTTTTATATCACATTGTCATAAGAAGTGTGAGTACAGTACAATATTTTAAGAGAGAGAAGGAGATCATATGCACATGACTTTTATTCCAGCATTATTTTGATAATTTTTCATTTTATTATTAGTTATTGTCATTGATCTTTTAGTGTGCCTAATTTATAAACTAAACTTTATCTCAGTTATATATGTATAAAAAACATCACATACATAGGGTTCAGTTCTATCAGCACTTTCAAGCATCTACTAGGGGTCTTGGAATGTATCCTTTGCAAATAAGGGGGACTACTGTATTTTAAAGGTCATCAAAGGGTAACCACACATTGTATGCAATAACACCTTCTACAAACACACCTGATGAGTGCTCATCCAAATCAGCTTAAATACCAAACTTGACAAGAAAACACCCTCTGCAAGACAGTCCAACCCATCCTTGGTGCACTCTGTTAGAAAGTTACCTTAAGCCTAGCCCTGTCTCTCTGTAGCTTCTCCTTTTTCTTGTGTGTAGCTTTGCCTTTTGCAGTCTTACAGTATGGACTGACTCTCCTTTCAATATTGCAAATTTTAACTTACAGTGCATGTATATCCTATGCCTCACAACCAGATTAAAGGCTTGCCACAGGCAGTCACCATGTTTTATGTTCTTTGTGCCCAATAGGTACTTAATAAATACATACTAAATAAATGTTAGAAACACTTCTCTGCTATGTCGCCTACTTTCTCTCAGTCAGATTCATCCCATTGGGGCCGCCATAAACAATTCCTTCCTCTACTCAGTTGCTTAACAGCAGAGTCACGTAATGCTGAGTAAATAGAAAGAGAAAAGGAAGGAGGAAGAAACATTTTTTTAAATTCCATCTTCAGGTACACCGGGAGGCAATTTTCTTTTGCAGGCGCATTATTTGCAGCCCTGACAGTCACATATCAAAGTAAGGAACAATCTAAGTGCTGGCCATTTCCCTCACAATATGCATGGGAGATCACATTATGTCCTGGTGAGCTATGACAAATGGAAAGAAGTAGAATATACCCCTAATTGCTGTTTGGTTGAATTCTTTTGAAAGTGGTCAGAGGGCTTTCCACTCTGCTGAGTGCTTTATACAATACATCCAAATTTCCACTGAATATTTAAATGTTTGGTCCACATTCAAGCATTGACAGCTGGTGGAGTTTTTTCCTAAACCAAAAGAAGATAAAGACCTCCACACTTCCTGTAGAGTATTGAAAGAATTGTTTGACTAATTTAATACTGTCTAAAGCAAAGGAACTCTAATGGGTTTGATTTATAAAATATTATGATTTTTTAATGATAAACATTTTGTTTTATATGGGGGCTAGGGAATAAGACTGCATTCATTAGGATGATGAAAATAATGGACAACTGATCATCTCACTTTGCAAGATAATTTTGAAATGGCACTTTCCTTATTGTCTCAGTTTGAACTGAAGCCCTAGAATTAAAAATAATAGATATTTACTGCACCTACACCCTTGTCTAAGATGTGAGGTCTAGGGAATGATCTAAATCCAAACCATAACAGCTAGTGATAACTCCTTCAGCTCATAACTAATAATCATGGAAAACATGGATTTTTGGTGTTGAACTGATCTACTTATCATGAATGTTGACACGGATCAAAATAAATTACTCAGAGATAGTTATGTCATGTTAACTTCCTGTACTTCAGCTTTTATGCTGGTTTTGATTTCTATTTTCTGTCATTTTTAAAGTCTCATATATATATATATATATATATATATATATATATATATATATATATATTTTTTTTTTTTTTTTTTTTTTTTTTTTTTTTTTTTTTTTTTTTTTTTTTTTTTTTTTTTTTGCAGTACTAAGGATTGAACTCAGGGGCGTTCTACCTCCAAGCTACACCCCCATTCCTATTTTTTATTCTTTATTTTGAAACTGGGTCTCGCTAAGTTGCGGAGTGCCTCACTAGGTAGCTGAGGCTGGCCGCGAACCCAGATCCTCCAGTGTTAGCTTCCCAAATGCTGGGATTACAAGCGTGCGCCACCACACCCGGCAAGTCTCATATATTTATTCAACAAATATTTCTTGAGTGTTTATGGTATGCATTTTCGGTAGCTGCTGTAACAGATTACTATGGGTTTCATAGATTAAAACAATAAAAAAGTGTTCTCTTATAGTGCTAGAGGTCAGAAATCCAGAATCAGTTTAACTGGGCTAACATCCAGATGCTGCCAGGACTGGCTCCTGAGAGGTTTTAGAGAAGAGTCTAGACCTTGTCTAGCTTCTGGAATCTGCCCATGTTCCCTGGCTGTAACTCCTTCCTGCTTTTGCTGTCACACTGCCCTCTTCTCTTCTGTAGTCACACCTCCCTCTATTTCTTCCTATAAGGACTTTTATGAGCTGGAGGAGTTATCACTAGCTTTTATGGTTTGCATTTAAGACCATTCCCCAGACCTCACATATTAGACAAGGCAGCCATGTTGGAGATAAGGCTTGGTTACTGAGCAGGAGCCCCTGGGGATGTGGCCTTGGGGACTGTAGATTTATCTCCCCTCCCCTTTCTCTCTTTCTCTTTCTGATTTGGCTCGCATGATATGAGAGCAGAGTCCTCTGTGCTCTCTGCAGCCACCATGCCCTGAGCTCTGCACGCTTCACCCCATCTAACATGGACTGAAACCTCTGAAATCTCCAGAACTGTGAGCAAATAAGTCTTTCTTCCTCTAAATTGTGGCCATCAGGTATTTTGGGTCACAGAAGTGAGAATGCTGACTGAAATACTAGCAGATTAAAGGAAAAAAATGTGGTTAAAGGGCAGTGGGTATCTCAGACTTACCAACAGAAGAACCAGGTTCAAGCCAGCCATAGACATTGTGGATTGGAGTATTGACACCCTGTTGAAGTAATGTGGCCAGGAACAACATAGAAACTAGGCCACACAATTGATCTGTGGAAAACATCACTAGCACTGCCATCAAACAGAGCATTGCATCACAAGCACAACTAGCACCAAATGCTGGCCGCTGCCATTGTCACCACTGCCTCTGAAGTTCCTGCAGCACTGTAGCCAGAGTTTCTTAAGAGTTCTAAATTGTAAGGGAGGCTGGGAAAGTAAGCACTTGGCATTCTCAGCCTTGGTAGCAGAAGGCAGTTCTGCCTCCTAACAATACTCACAATGGGGGCAGGAAAGATTCCACAAACATAAGAAGAAAACATTCCGGTGACAAGAACCATAAGGAGAAGATAAATGCCTGCTACAATCCCATATTTGAAGGTTACAGTGAACTTATATTTAAGCATCAGACTTCAACATGAATTCGCAAAATTAGAATGTGTAGTCATGTATCTAAATGACCTCCTGTGTTCCATTACCTCTAAATTCAAATTAAGCAGGTAACAGAATACAGAAGCTATTGCAGTTAAATATGTTCTCTCCAATCTCTAAATTAAATGAAAACACCTTGAGGAATTTTTAAAGACCAATTTCCTTGATCATATTGCCAAATGGCATGATCGACAAAGGCATGTCTGGTTTTATTTCTCTTTTGCATTGTCCCATTGGATTAAGTTAAAGCCATATTAACCATCTGTCAAAATAATAAAATATATTCTTATTTGGGAGAAATAAAATAACTAGAATTTGGAGTGGATATTATACAATCACTAAAATAAAGGGAGTATGAAAATCCCAGACCATGGGATATCAAAATCTCCCCCATAATATAGCCACTTGATTAACATTTTATTTTTTATATCAGACAATGTGCTAAGCAGTAGGATTTTTTTTCTAATGATTAAGAAGGTACTGACTGAAGGAAAGTATATTCTACAGGACGATTATGGGATATTGGCATGTAAATAAAGCAATAACAAATATAAGATGTAACAGATGCTTTAATGGTTGTCTTATGGGTTGAACTGTGTACCAAAAAAAATTTGTACCTTAAAATTCCAATCCCACAGTACTTCAGACTGTTATCTTATTTGGAATTCGGGCCAAGGCAGATGTAATTAATTAAGTTGAGTCCATAAACAGGAGTACCCCTAATCCAATTGGACTATTGTTCTCATGGGGAAAAAATGTCATGTGAAGAAACAGACATGCACACAGGGACAATGCCACATGTCTGTAGGAACTCTGCTGCCACAAGCCAAAGATCTATGAGGATCTAGGCGAGAGGCCTGGAACAGATCCTTCCTAGCACCTTCAGAAGGAGCATGGCCCTGCCAACACCTTGACCTTGGACTGCTAGCCTCCAGAACCATGAGGATAAATTTCTGTTGCTCTGAGCACTCAGTGTGTGGTACTTTGTAATGGCAACCCTAGGAAACTAATACAAGATACCTGGGTCAAGTGTTCATAGGAGAAAGGGAGGGATTCATTGCAACTGAACATGTGAGAAAGTGACATCAGAGAAGGTACCATCAGTGGCATATGTGAAAGAAATGAGTATTTTGACTGGTGGGAAAAATACAACTGAAGAAAAGACACTCCTCCAAAGCAAAATGAATACAGAAAAGGATGAAGCAGAATCATCCCCCAGAGGAAAATCTGGAGAGACAATTTAATTATGGATATTACATATCTAATTATTCTTTTCTGTGACTCAAAAACCTAATACAGTTCAGAGTCCATCATATCTGGTAGAAAAAATAGATGAATAAATGATATAGAAGCCAAAAGTATTTGACATTTCTAAAGGGATTGGAATAGATGAGAACAAATATGAAGGGCATATTTCATGTAATAAGTACAGAATATCAATAGAGAACAAAATAAAATTAAAAACTATTTTAAATTTTATTGAGAGAGAAGAGTTCATAAATGAATACAGATTCTAAGTATTTAAATTTGGAGGCATAACTTATTCTATCACTCTCAAAAAAAAAAGTAGAAATGATACAATGCTCGCTTAAGAAAGGACCATACAAAATGAAAAATGTCAACTTGATGCAGCTTTAATAATTACAAATTAAACATTCTTGTTGTGAGACTAGAATGTCCCACTAAATCATGAATATTTTTGTAATTTGGAAGATTTATAGCTAATGGAACTACCAAAACACATTCTAAGTTAGACTATCTAGTACAAATATCTACTGATGGTCCATTCATTAATTCCACAAATATTTATTGAGAGAAACTTGTTTTAGGTATTGGCCATGATAACATATAGCATTACATTAAAATATTGCAAAGTAAAAATGATGCATTCATTTACACTAAATAGAAACATTTATGCAGTTAGATGCAGGGCAAATACCTATATCATTTTTTAGCATTGAAAAGTTAGTTCATAACTAAATTAATCTATAAGTCCATAGAATTGCTAGTAAAAATCTCTACATAATTTTTACAAAACTGATAGACCACTTCTAAAATTCACATATAAGAGTAAAGGACCAAGAATAGACAAGAAAAAAGAAATATGGCAGGCAGGAGCTTGACTTACTAGATATTAACATGCATAAAGCCATATTCATTAAGACAGTATAGTTTTGCTTCAAAAAGGACAAATATGGCAAAACTATACTGTCTTAATTTTTCTGCCTTTATATATCTTAATAAAATGGAATAAAAATGCCAGAAACTGAGCTATCACATATGAAAACTATATATAAGAAGAAATTGGTATTTCTGATTCCTAAGGAAAAAAATAGACTATTCAATACATCATGTTGGAATATTTAGTGTTCTATATATCCCTGTACTAGATCATATACATATTTTATAAGTTCTAGAATATATGAGAGACCACAGTTCAGAGAGCAAAATTTTGTCACTATTAGAGGAAATATAGGAGAATGTCTTTATGATGAAAGCAAGGAAGGATATGTTCTTAGATAAAATACAAACTTAATAATATCAAAACTAAAGCTCTGCAAGACCAAAGCCACAATAAACAATGCCAAGAGCCAAACAACTGAGTGGCAACAGATTTTGCAGCATGTGTAACAAACAATTCATTATAGGAGAAGGTGCTCTAAGGGAAATCAAGTCCTGCCTCAGAAGGACAAGTCCAAGAACTGCACATTCAAGACCAATAATTTCCAGCTGTCTGTACTAGTCATTCTCTTCAGAACTTACTGAGGGGTGCATTTTCAACAGAACCAGCAGCCCCATCACCCCTAAGCCTCTGATATGTTGCCTTTTGTTTGTAAATAGAAGCTATTTCCCTCTTACTCACTCTCTGACAGAAAGAAAACAGGTTACCTCTGAAAGCCTAGGGAAGCAAGGACTAAAGACAGTAATTATTAAAGTTTAAAGATGTCCATAAGACATATTGATATTTTTAATCCTGGAAGAATATTTATTTAGCCCCTGAATTTGATGATCTGCTTTGCACTACTCAAGTGGGAGAATAAAGGCCTGGGAGTGATGGTATGGTAAGGAAAAGAGACCAGAACTCTCCTATCCGCACCTTGAATTCAGGTTTCTCAGAAGACTCAGAGTCAGGGCTATAGTCTGGCTGGTGACAATTATATCAGGAGATGAAGAAGCATGTCAAATAAATGCTCTATAAAAGTCCACAGAAGAAGTAGGTAATCATGCAAGGGACACCCACTGCTTCAGACTGCTAAAGTGGGATGCTATCATCCCCTGAACCGTTGGAGTCATTACCTGCCCCATGGAGCCCATAGACCTCAAATTCAGACTCATTTAGAGCCAACCAAGGAAAGAGCGAAGCCCTAACACCTTAGAGCCGTGGACAGGGCAGAACCTGTCTCTCTGATCAATCTTTCTTGCCCCAGTGTTCTTTTCTGTGTGATGTCACACATACACACACACACACACACACACACACACACACACACACACACACACCTCAAAACTCCTAGTGTTGAAAATCATACCTGTTTAGAAAGGTGACCTAGAGGATTTTAAAATCAAATATGAGATTTAGATTTTAAAATGCACAAGTATGAAACTCAGAATATGCAACATATCTATTCTAATAAAAGAAAATATGGCTGAAAGTTAATAGGGATTCTGAGGTATTGACCCAATGGAGAAATAACTTTTAGTATAGTACAACTGGTAACAGTTGATGGACCGAAGTAAAATCACTTGTGTTTATATCTCAATGAGTTGAGATTCCTCACTAAAACACTAGGATTGGTATCTACAACATATAAACAATAGGGATTTTTAAAAATGTGATATATACACACAATGGAATTTTGCTTGGCTATAAAGAAGAACAAACTTATGTCATTTGCAAGAAAATGGATGGAACTAGGGAATATTATGTTAAGTGAGATAAGCCAGTCTTAGAAAGTCAAGGGTTACCGCATGTTTTCTCTGATAAATGAAAGCAATAGAGAAAATAGGACACAAACAGCGCTTCAGATGAATGAAGAAGGAGACCAGTAGAATCATGGAAAGGGACTGGAGAAGGCAAGAGGGGAGGGGAAAAAAATGAGGCTTGAGGAAGGCAAGAGTTCAAATATTGTTATGTCCATATATGGAGGTATCACCACCAATCTCACTAACATGTACAGGAGGGACAAAACAGGGTAAGATGAGGGAAATGCTCCAAGTAATATATGCATGTGTGAATGCATCGCTTTGAATCTCACTGTGCTGTATAATTACAATGCACCAACTTAAGTACGAGTTAAATTAAATTAAATAATGCTTTCTTAACTAATTACAAAAAGATAAAGACCTACAGGAAAGCGAATGCTTTACTTATCTAAACTTAGTGACTCAAACCAATCAGTCCTTTGCTTTTCAGCAGGGCCCAGTGGGGACAGCTTGTCTGTGCACCGTGTGACATTTGCTGTGGCTGGAACATTGGAGACAGCTTCTTCACCCATATGTCTGGCACTTCAGCAAGTGTGCCTGGAACCACAGGGAGGTTCTCTGTCTCCTCGCAGCCTCTCCACATGGCTAGCTTGTACTTCCTCACAGCATGGCAGTCTCACAGTAGTTGGATATTCTACATAGCAGCTGGCTCCCTCCAAGAATAGAAGTCGAGCTTGACTCGCTTGGGTTCAGACTGGCACAGGGTCAACTCTGCCACGTTCTATTAGTTGTTACAGAAGAACTCGTCCACACTGCACCAAGGCACAAAGATGTTCATCACAGCATTGCTTGTAATATCAAAGTACCTGAAACAGCCCAAATGTCTTATCAGAACTGTTTAGATGAATGAAATGCATCATGTGCATAGTGTGGAGTAAAAGAAAATGAATAAATGGATGTGCTATGGTTTGAAAATAAAATGCCTCCCCTTCCAGACCTTATTCCTGGCAGGCAGAGATGAGTCCCAGCGGGGTGTGGCCTCTGAAGGCAGGACATGGCTGGAGGCAGGTCCCTGGGACTGTGGCCTTGGAACTGGACTATATATGTCCTTCTCCCGCCTGGCCTTGCTCTCCCTGATCCCTGCCAGGGTGTCCTAAGGAAATACAGCTGCAGCAGAAGCCAAAGCCAACTTAGAAATAGACTATGGCCTCTGAACCTCTCCAGGATCTGTAAGCCAATAAAACCCTTCATCCTCCCAGTGTTGTGTGTCCGGTGTCTAAGTCACAGGACTGAAAATGCTGACAGAAAGAGGATGATAAATAATAATATATCAAGCTGGGCGTGGAGGCGCACACTTGTAATCCCAGAACTTGGGAGGCTGAAACCAGAGGATGCGGGTTCACAGCAAGCATCAGCTACTTAGAGAGTCCCTCCATGACTTAGCAAGACCCTGTTTCAAAATAAAGAATAAAGAGCTGGGCATGGTAGCGCACACTTGTAATCCCAGTACTTGGGAGGCTGAGACAGGAGGATCCGGGTTCGCAGCCAGTCTCAGCTATTTAGTGAAGCCCTCTGAAACTTAGTGAGACCCTGTTTCAAAATAAAGAATAAAAATAGGACTGGGGGTGTAGCTTGGAGGTAGAATGCTCCTGGGTCCAATCGCTAGTACCAAAATAATAACAATAATAGTAATAATAAATCAATATCATCACTAGCTCATTATATATCATTCTGTTTCAGTCATCATGTATCAATAAGACAATTGATAAGTATTTATCATCTTGTTTCAGTCAGGATTATATATCAATAAGAATATACCTGAAAATGATCTTGAGCAAGCAATGCGAGTTGGAACACTGTACGCTCTGAAACAAATTATGCAGTATTTTAAGGTGCAAACTAGAACTGCCTGTTTGGGTATGTACATATCATGAAAATACTAAATCGTGAATTTGATATAAGGGCACTAACAAAATCAAGAAATTGCCTCCAGGAAGGGAATGGGAAGAAGAGTTCTGAGAACAGGACAGAGGAGAATTAAACTTTAATGTCTAAATCATTTTTATCATTAGGACTTTTTAAGTTAATTTGTACTGGTGCATTGTGATTGCACATCATAGTGAGGTTGAGTGACACACTCACAGGTGCCCACACAGCACTTGTCTGTTCCCCTCCCCACACCTCTTCCCTCCCCGCCTCCGTTCTCGTGAATGGCAGTGAGATTCATAGTGAAATATTCGTATGTGCACGTAACATTACTTGGTCTGCTTCCTTCCTCCAATTCCCTTCTACCATTCTACTGGTCGCTTCCCTTCATAACTTTAGACAAGACCCAGATTGAACTATCTTGGATCCCCTGCCTAGATGAGCAATTTTAAAGATGAGCTCTCTCTTAATTTTTGTTCAGTTTTGAAGAAGATTTGAAACTTGAGAAAACTTCAGAGAATAATCTAGTAAAGAGCCATCAATCTAGAATAAAATTTCATCCTATTCACATAAGCTTTAAGGACCTCATGAAAAGGAAGAGACTAGTCGAGTAGCAGAAGGGGGCTTAAGGGAGAAGGAGGGAAGGGAAAAGGGAAGTTTGAGAAAGAAAACAAACCAAATAATGTGATGTGCATATATATATAAAGGTATCACTATGAATCTCACCATAGTGTATAATTATAATACAGCGGTAAAAAAATAAAAAATAAAATTAAAATGAAAGCTATGAAAAGTCTGAGATTTCACTCTACTTGAAACTAGCAAGGAGGTTTCCCCTGTTTCTGTCTGCTTGACAGAAGACATCAACTTCTGGGTCAGCAACAAGAGATTTTTTTATTCATGGCAATAGCAGTAGCCAGAGTGTCAACATGTGTGTCGATTACCCAAACCCAATTCCCACAGGATAAGAGGACCGTATCACAGGAAAGTAACCCTGGGCTTATGGAACCTAAATTTTTTGTAATGGGCAGTAAGACTGCCTGGCCTGTGCTCTGGACATGATCTCTATTCCCCCAAGGCTGTAAGCCTGTGTGCACTTTGCTGCAGAGGGAGACACTGTATCTTTCTTCCAAGGCTAATCTCAGTACAATATAAGCATCCTTGAAAAGATAGATAGTCCAGGACAAACCCAGTCAATGCCTTGCTCATAAAAATTTGCCAAAACCCAAGAGGCCCATGGAGAATTACCTCCTAAACAGAACTATTTCAATATCTGAAGAGGTACCCCACTGTAGTGATAACATGACAGATTAACTACTGTATGTGTTAGATAATCATTAGTCTTTTGATATTCTATTAGAGTGTTAGATGAAGACCTATAAAGTTTTTTTAATGCAACTTAGCGTTTTGCTTATTCTAACTACAAACCACTATAAACCTAAAACCATAAAATCAGAAGTATGAAACTGCAATACAAACCAGGTCAGTAAGACATTAATGATTATGAAAAAAGCTAACTTGTAACAAAAATAATAAAACAGCTTTGCATCTCAAGTACAATGTTTCTTAAAACATTAAATTTCATTTTAAAATTTTATCAGGAAAGGAAAAAAACAGCTACACAATACCAGAATATTTAAAGCTATTCTAACCCATAAATACACTATACTATAAACAAGGTGCCCTGGCATAAAGTAAAATGAGCTATAGATGCACTTCAGAATTAACTTTAGTGCACATTATGATGTATAACAGCTGCTGGAATCTTTAAACAACTCGTAATGTATGTTTCATTTCTTTATGTTAATATAAAAATTCAGAAATACCATACAAAGATTTTTAAGGGCTTGCATTGAAATTCCAAGAAAGTCAACCTGAATTTTGACAGAAGGATAATGATAATGAATAGTTATATAAAACTTTCCAGTCTTTAAAACACATAAATTCCTTTTTCATGCAAAATAACAAAATGCTAATTTCTAAACAACCTAGAGGAAAAATATTATTGGACATATATACTATGTCCCCATCTAACTACTAAGGGTTTCTTAGCACACAGCAGGTGCTCACTAAAGTCTAATTGTTGAACTGCTCAAACATGAAATAGAAGTTTGAGGCAATGTTAAAAGCACATTATTTGAGGTGTGTGTGTGTGCATATACACTTACTGGGGATAGAACCCAGAAGCATTCTACCTCTGAGCTGCACCCCAGCCCTATTTTATTTTTATTTTGAAATAGGGTCTCAGTAACCTGCTGAGGACCTCACTAAGTTGCTGAGGCTTGTTGGGAACCTGCAATCCTCCTGTCTCAGTCTCCTAAGTACTGGGATTACAGGTGTGTGCCACCATGCCCAGCTCTAAAGCACATTTTTGAAGTCCGACTTTGCTAGATTTGAAACCCAGCAGTGTCACTTTATAGTTCCATGATCCTGAGCAAGTCACAACTGATGAAACTCTCAGGATTTTTTACATGAAAAATTAAGATAAAAACATCTGAATTTTACATTGTTACCACTATGTTGTCAGCATGTAGTAGGTCTCAGTATTTATTCTTTAAGTTCTAAAGTATATCTACGTTCTATTTAACAACTCTTATAAGTATGTGAAACTATACAGATCAGTGTGGCTTTGAATTGCATGCCAGAATCTTACTCTAGAATTTGTGTATCTTTCTAAGAGGGTCATGGTTTCTTGAACCTCACAGGAGAAAACATTAAATGTTCTGTCCCTTACCTAAATCCAAAGAAAAACATCTATTTTGTGTAAGTTGGTTCATTCTATCGACCCCCACCCAAACAGAAAAGAAGCATATTGCATAAACTTATTCATAAGAGAGAACACAAAACCAGTATGTAGCTTTGCTATAACAAGAACTACATGCCAGAAATTAGCACAGGAGAGTTTTAGTTTTATAGACTCCTCTAAACTAGCTGTGTGGTCTAGGAAAATCATATACTTTCTAATCTCTTGGACTCAGCATCTCTGACAAAGAGGGTTTTATTTATTCTAATATTTGTGACTTTTTTGGATAGCTCAGATTTTTTTAAAAAAATGAATAAGACAGTTGGTTCTGTGGTGCATTCCTCTGAGAGGCTGAAGCAATATGATCACAAGCGCAAGCAACTTAGCTAGACCCTGACTTAAAGTAAAATACAAAAAGGGTTGTGGATATAGCTCAGTGGGAGAGCACCCCTTGGTTGAACCCCTAGCCCCAAAAAAATAAAAATCAGGCATAATCCCTGCCTAGAATTGACACTATTGGTTTCATTTCTTATAGACATTATAACTTCTGCCACATGATTTCCCTAGATTTACTTACTTAAACACACACACTTGTTCTATTTTGTTCATATTTTAACGTGCCCAGCTCTAAGGGATAAATCCTGATTGTTCTGAGTCGCTCATAACCATTTCTTTCTCTTTTGCCAAATATTCTCTTTTCCAGCCTCCCATGTAACTAGGAATGGCTGTGTGGCTCAGTTTTGGCCAATAAGACATAAGGAAACATCTGATGGGCTTCTGGAACAATTTTTTTTTCACTAATAGAAGGAGATCCTTTTCCCACGTACCCCCATTGCTTCTGCCTGGGATGCTAGGGACACTGTGGCAGACATCTTGCAACCATAAAGTTACAAACACAAGGAAGACAAATCAACCCAGTTCATGATGACAGAAAAATCATAGGACCTTAATACTATCATGGAGCCACTGACTGTTACTGTAGAACATTTTATTAAATAATGTATATGTCATTATGATTTAAGCTACTGCTATTTAGGTATTTATTGTCCTAAACTAATTCTACTCCTAACCTACACACTGCACTCATGGGGGTTTTCCATCTGTTCAAGGAGGCAGACCGAAGTGCTATAGAGTTAAATAATTACTATGATAGAGATGTAGGTAATTATTTCTGTTTTACCTAGCTGACGCAAGAGCAAGGAAGAAAACAGACATGAAAAACACCACTGAAAAAAGGCATGCAGTTGAGCATAAGAGGTCATATTGGAGCCAGGTGTGGTGATGCACGTTTGTAATCCCAGTACTTGGGAGGCTGAGACAGGAGGTTTGTGGGTTCGCAGCCAGTCTCAGCAACTTAGCAAGGCCCTCCACAACTTAGTGAGATCCTGTTTCAAAATCAAAAATAGTGCGCAGATCTAGCTTAGAGGTAGAGTACTCCTGGGTTCAATCTCTAATTCCACCAAAAAAAAAAAAACACCCATAAAACAAGAGGCCAAGCTGTCATTAAAATATGAATTTATCCAATATTCAAAAGTGCCAGAATCCTTAAGGAGGGAGGTATGTCAATAATGATGAGTATAACTAATTCATACTGAGTGCTTCATTTTGCTCAGTGCCTATTCTAAGATCTCTATACTTATTAACTCATGTGTTCTTCTAAATAAACCCACAAAGTCAGCTCTATAATTATTTCCTTACAGTGGAGGAAAGTGATATATTGACAACAAAGGTTACAGATAGTAAAGTAGCTGGTATTCGATCCAAGAAGTCTTATGCCAGAATTATGGTCTCCAACACCATGCTATGCTACATTCTATCAAGCTATCTAAAAATTATTTGCTCTAACTTGTTGGAAAAAATAAAAGTTAACTTCTGATTGTAATTATCTCCAAGTCTTCCAAAAGATAGTTAATTTCAAAACAGCATAGGCCCTATTCTGTGCTAATAAAATTGTTCTGAATTAAAGGGTAAGGAGGAAGTCATTCTTCCTTTTATTAAGCAGGGAAGAATCCACACTCGTAAGAGAGTAATTAACTACAAGAGAACTAAGTTAATGAGTATAAACCATGCCCTGCCCTCCTGTGTACATTATCTGTGCAAAGTTTGTATCCTGTTTTAAAAGCCACTGACATCTAGGGCCATCATACTGAGCCGCACATGTTACACAGCACTCGGAGGACTCGAGTTACATTGGAGCTTATGAGAATGGAGCCCAAGGAGCCGCACAGAGTGGCCGCCCTGCTGACATCCCCATTTGAATCTTGCTTTTACATCATATTCCTCATACCTTACTGGTATGTTAAAAGATAATTGGAGTGCTCAGCCAAGGGGTTTGGAAGCAAAGTAAAAGCTGAATACATTCACACAAACACACACACACACACACACACACACACACACGTGCACACGCAAATACACAAGAAGTCCATCTGACCACAATGGCATACTGATTGTGTCAAAACATTTTCCCATCTCTTTTTTTCTTTTTTGTGGTACTGGAAATTGAACCCAGAGGCATTCAACCTCTGAGCTATACCCCTCGCTACACCCCTTTTTTTTATTTTGAAATAGGGTCTTGCTAGGTTCCTGAAAGTCTTGCTATGTTGCTGAGGCTGGCTATGAACCTGTGATACTCCTGTTTCAACCTCCCAAGTACTGGGATTACAAGCATACACCACAATCCCTGGGCATTTTCCCATTTCCTAGTGGAAATTGTCTATATAAGAACTAGACAAAATGACATTTTTAATGATATTACCATCTAGACTCAACCCTTCCACAAGCAGAACCATTAAAATACTTATCTAGAGTCTCAAGATTGTTCATATTACTTAAGCAGCCAAGACACATTCAGAAAGCTTCTTAGAAACATGCCACAGAAGGAAGCAAGAGCTTTGAATCAGTCCAGCAGCCAATAACATCACAACATCTCAATTGCCAAGTATTTTATGTTACTTTATTAAATGATTATTGTGCTGAGTTGTTTGCCTTTGTTACTTAATTCAATCCTTTCTGAATAAATAGCAGGAACACTATACACATGGGAAATTTGAAGTTCAAAGACACTAGCAAGCTGCAGCATATACTCTTGATCATCTATCCTTTCTTCTACCTTAACAGAACCATTTTGTTCAGGTTTCCAACCTGCTCAAAATATTAAATATGATCCTTATCTCAGGATTCCAGAGTAGATATTTTCAGTTGAACTTAATCACAGTAACTTTGCTCCCCTGTTGTAATTGGCTTAGAAAGGGGCATGCAAGCTTATTCTGCTCAGTGAATAGTGAAGTTTGCTGTGGAACTTTTGGAAAAGGTATTACCACCCCTATGGAAAAGATGTGGAAAGAAACCTGCTCCCTTTTCTTCTTCCTGAGATTTTCATGTCTGACTGTGTGTGGCACCTGGAACTACTGGTGCCTCCATCTTTCTACCAAGAGGACCACAGACAGACGGAGCCATAGCCCTGGCATACTCAACTTGCAGCCCACCTTGCCTCCGTAGATTTTGATGTGTGAGATAAGAAATCAGAAATATTTTTTCCTAAGCCAGGTGTGGTGGCGCACACTTGTAATCCCAGCATTCAGGAGGCTGAGACCGGAGGATCCAGGTTCGCCACCAGCCTCAGCTACCTAGTGAGGCACTCCGCAACTTAGGGAGACTCGGTTTCAAAATAAAGAATAAAAAAATAGGCCTGGGGGTATAGCTCGGAGGTAGAATGCCCAGTGAGTTCAATCCTCAGTACCGCAAAAAAAAAAAAAAAAAGAAATATTTTTTTCCTTAAGTCTAATCTAAATTAGATTTTCTACCAAGTGTGTTTGACAAAACAAGTGATAGATCAGGGCTTTGAACCCAGATATGCCTGTGTCCAATGCTGAACCCTTAACTCTGACCCACTGGCTCCCCCCGTGCATGTTGAATAGCTCTGAGTGTCTGGGGCATGAGTATAGCATCTCCTCTCATTCTTTCCAGCACACACACACACACACACACACACACACACACACACACACACATACACCTCTGTCTAGGTCTGTGAAACTCAGTCTTTGATATGTTTTTCTCACCTAGTGTCTTTATTACCAGCTTGAGCTCATTCAGTAACTAGCCTATTTGGTGGAGAAGTAAAATTCATCTAAATCTTCATAACCAGAGTTGGCTCAAAGTTCAAGCCCCATCTCTCTCAGTCACTATAAAGTCTATTTCTTAGAAACACAACCTCCAATACCATCACCAATGATTGGAAAGATCATTACTGCATCAAATATACTTACACTGTTAATAAAAAAAAAAGATATATGTCAGCTGGACATGGTGGTGCACCCCTGTAATCTCGGTACTTGAGAGGCTGAGACAGGAGGACAACAGGTTCAAGGACAGCCTCAGCAATGTAGCGAGACTCTCAGCAACCTAGTAATACCCTGTTTCAAAAAAAAATAAAGAGGATTAGTGGTTCAATCCCCAGTAACACACACACATGCGCGTGCACACGCACACACACACACACAAACACATATATATCATTTAGCTTGTATCTGACACTATTGTTTAAATGACCCAATATATCTTACTTTGCCTCTTAACCCAGACAATCTGAGTCTTTTGCTTAAATAAAATGTTTTCCTCTGTAACTACATGCTTTTTTTTCAAAAAAGCCCAAATCTTAGAGCTTATGTTATTTAAAACAATATAAGGAAAACAAACACAAATAAAATAGTACAGATTCTTAACTTTGTCTTTGTTACCAATATCCTTCTGGAACATTAAGATAGTCTTCACATCTATTCAAATAAGGAAAGTAAAATAACATTAATTGAGCAGTAAGTACAACCTATTTATTTTTTGTGGTACAAGGGATTGAACCCAGCCAGTGCATGTTAAGCAAGCTCTCTACTACTGAGCTAGTTCCTCAACCCTTTACTTAATTCTATTTTGAATTGGAATCTCACTAAGTTGCTCAGACTAGCCTTGAGCTTGCGATCCTCCTGCCTCAGCCTCCCAGTAGCTAGGATTACAGGCATGTTCCACTGTGTCCAGCTGGGTATAACCTATTCTATTATCTCAGATTATACTTAAATAACCCTACAATATGGGAATTGCTGTCCCTTCAATTGACAGATGAGCAAGAGAAAGTAAGTTCAGGCAACTGCCTTTAGGTGACATTGCTAGTTATCTACAGAACCAGATTTGGAAACCATGTCCCACAGAGAGTACTCTCTGCAGAGAAAGCCATCCACAGGTGCTCTGACCCATTTCAGCATACTCCCCTAATTAAATAAATGCACTTGTTGGGTCTCAGCTCCAGTCTTTGATGTAATTTTGGCCAAAGATGGTTTCCATGCTCCCCCTACCAGACACACTGCACATTGTATGAGGGGGAAGTATAATAAGAAATTAGATGTGACTATTGTAAAAGATTTAATAATCATCACAACTTCAGAGAAAGAAGTGATCTGAGTCACTTTCTACCTTAAAGAAAGTGTGGGTCAGGAAATAGCTAAGGTTAAACTAAGTCTGGGGCTCATCATAATTCAGCACCATGGGCAGCGAAAGAGGGGCAATAAAACTGAAATATGAGTCAGTCAGGAGATAAAAGGAGAAGAAAGAAAATGCTTAACTTCCAGGTTCCTCTAAAGGAATTTCAAACTGTCGAGAATTTTATTCACCCTTTCATTCAGGGCTATTTATCTTCCGTATGCCATCTAAGCGCCTTCCTCCAGAAAAGCCATTCTCCCTCACACCTGACAGGGAAAACTACTTCCTCCAAGGGGCCAAAACCAGTTTGTTTAATTCTGTGGCAGCTTTCCTGGAAGAGCTGTCAACCCTTTCTCTGAGAAACATTTTGAGGAGCATGAAGTGGGGTCTGACCACTTGCTTCTGGTAGAGGAAGCAGCACCTAAGACCAAGAAGACAGCCCCAGATTCGTCTGCATTACAGTTAGCCAAGCAAAGAGACTTTATAAACACATAATTATAACTCTACACTCTTCAAAAAATTGTAGAAACAAGCCAGACATGAGTGCACACACTAATTATCCAGTACTTGGGAAGCTGAGACAAGAGGATGACAGGTTCATGGCCAGTCTCAGCAAGTTAGTGAAGACTTCAGCAACCTAGAGACCCTGTTTCAAAATTTAAAAACATGGCTATGAGTGTAGCTCAGAGGTAGAATGCCTCTGGCTCTATCCTCAGTGATACACACACACACACACACACACACACACACACATGCACGCACATGCACGCACATGCGCGCACACACATGATCAAAGAAATAGTCCTAGAGTGATCATCAGGCTGAGGAAGGGGTGTTAGGAACAAAAACAGGATAAAATAGGCATATATTACAAAGATAGGCAGTGATGGGTTTTATCTGGGAAAACACATTGAAGATAAACATGAAAATGCCCAGAATAGAATAGGACATGGTATATGAATTCACTAAGTACTTTTATAAATACATTCAACCTATGGTTAAGCCAAGCTGCACATTTATAAGAATATACCCAGACGGAGCTGGATGTGGTGGCACACCCTTGTAATCTCACTACTTGAAAGGCTGAGACAGTAGGATTGCAGGTTTAAGGACAGCCTCAGCAAGTAGTGAGACTCTTATCAACCTAGAAAGACCTTGTTTCAAAATAAAAATAAAATAGGACTGAGGGTGTAGACTGGAGATAGAATGCCCCTACATTCCATCCATCCCAGTATCCACACACACACACACACACACACACACACACACACACACACACACACACAGAATATACCCAGACCAATTTAAAGAATTTCTCTAATGGACCCCCAGCTCCACTATGACCAGACCCACTCAGTGACCTTCACTGGATCATCCCACCCTGTGCTTTTACTATTCTTTGAGAAATAGAACTTTATAGAGCAAGGATACCACTGCTTTCACATTCCTAACAAGCATGTGAACAAACTTCAGAATCAGTTTCAAATTTCCTAAAAATGAAGCTAATATTTGAAATTTAGTAGGAAAAGATAACTACTTTCACATTCCTTTTCAAAGAAAATGTTTCCTCTGACTCAGAAAGTTGTTCTCATAGGTGGAATAGAAAATTGGATCTAAAGTATTTTAGAAAGAATAAATTATCTACCTACATTGTCATACCTACCCAACCAACCACATGGGATGACAGGCATATTGGGCAAACAGTCGTCCTCACTGCTGGGTTAAGTATCAACCTGGTTTATGCATATTGGGAGAACCCATAAAAAGTATATTACTGAAAAGTTTCAAAAGCCAACTAAGTTCAGGAAATGCTGGGTCAAAGAAAGACAAAAAAATTTATTATTTACACAAGAACTTCTCCGAGATTTTAACCTGTTCATATACATTGTGGATTTCCAAGACAGTAGTGGTATATTACACAGAAAAATTCTTTCTCTCTCTCTCGCCCTCTCTCTCTCTCTCTCCTCCCCACAACCCTGCAGGGACATTCTACCTCTGAGCTACACCCTCAGCCCTTTTTCAAAATAAATTTTTATTTTTATTTTGAAATATGTTCTCACTAAGTTACCGAGGGCATCACAAAGTTGCTGAGGCTGGTCTTGAATCTGCAATCCTCCTGTCTTAGCCTCCCAAGTACTGGGATTACAGGCATATGCCAGTTATATTTTCCTTTTTAGAAATTCTGTTAAGATGGAGCAACTTTTCAGATGAGTTTTCAAGGAAATGAATATAGTTTGTCTAAAAATAATTCTGCCATCTTGAAGTATGCACTTAGCTGTAGATGTGAGAATCAAATGATGAGTGATATTCTCAATGACAAATAAAAAAGGAACAAGACAAATTATCTAAGGCTTCTCACACCTATAATCCCTACTTCTGACAATGTTTATTGATGTGTCATGTAATGGTAGTATAATATTTAAACAGAAGATACTTTAACTGAGAGAATGGTTTCAAAGACTGCTGGTATTTTTTTAATTATCTGAGATTGACTAAAGGGTGCAAAAAACCTTCATCCCTTAATACAGATGAGGAATTTGGCTGATTTGGGGAAATTCACTAGATTAAAGGCCTCTTCAAACAGATAGCGCTGCACCAGAATTAGACAGCTCCACATGCTAACACCCACCTGTAATCTCAGTACTTCGGAGGCTGAGACAGAAGGATCACAGGTTTGAAGTCAGCCCCAGCAACTTTGCAAGGCACTCAGCAACTTAGCAAGTCCCTTAGGGGTGTAGTTCAGATGTAAAATGTCCCTGGATTCAATCCCAGCACAAAAAAAAAAAGGAAAAAGAAAAGAATTAGAGAGATGGTTGAGATGGTTTACCATAAAATTGTTTTAAGCAGATTATTCTTTCTTGGAACCTAACTAAAAAAGTCATGCCTAAATGACCCACTTTCCTTCCCCCAAATGTCAACACTCTACTTCTAAATTGAGTTTATAAGGGTGTAAGTCTGGCTGATAGAGTACCCTATGTGAATGACCAACTAGCATGGTTTGAATGTGTCTCTCCAAAGTTATGTGTTAGAAATTTAATCCTCAAATTCTTATGTTGATGGTATTTCTGGGTTGGGTGTGTGCGAAGTAGAGTTAGATGAGTTCACGAGGATGAGATTAGTGACTTTATATCAGAAGAGAAATACCAACCCACACTTCACATGTCCACAGGGCCACCATTGGTGCCTTCTGCCATGTTATGATGCAGCATGAAGGCCCTCGCCATATACTAGAGCCATGGTCTGGGACTCCCCCACCTCCAAAACCATGTGCCAAATCAGCTTCTTTTGTTCAGAAATTATGCCATCTGAAGTTTTTCGCTGTAGCAACATAAAATGAACTAAGACACCAACCTTGTGGAAATTTGGTACCATTATTGGCAGCCATCAGCTGTATATTTAGATAGGCACATTCAAATTATCTTTTAAAAAATAAAGAAGGAGCCAGGCATGGTGGTACATGCCCATAATCCCAGTACTTTGGAGGTGGAGACAAGAGGATCACAAATTCGAAGTCAACCTCAGCAACTCAGTGAGGCTCCCATCAACTTTTTGGGACTCTGTTTCCAAATAAATAATAAAATAGGGCTGGGGATATAGCTTGGAGGTAGAAGGCCCCTGGGTTCAATCCCCAGCACTACAATTAATTAATTAATTAATTAAAGAAGGAAAGCAAATATATTTATGAATATATGTATGTGCATATCACTCCTATAAATATATACATATATTATAAATAATATATACATATAGCACATATATGCTAGTAATACAAAAAGAGGGAATTAAAGATTTCCCCAAAGCCAATTTGGATCAAGTCATGCAATAGATACAAATCTTCTGCTAGCACAGTAATTTGCTAATGAAACATTAAATTGTTTTTTAGTGATAATCTCCTTTTAGAAGCAGATCAGTTCTAACTTAGCTTCTTTCTAGTACTCCTCTCTACTAAATTTAAGTTCTTCTAAAAAAGATTATCATACTGGCACTCTTTGCCAAAGATTTGAGCACTTCAGCCCTTGGTTTATAGAGTGACACAGCAAGGCATCTAAAATGCCCTCAGACCTGGAGCAGTCCTTAGAAACATCCCATGATCTCATCCCTGTATGCCCGGGATGAAATGGCTACAGGACAGGAAATGAGTCAGCAGCCGAGCCTTAGGTCTCTGCCCTTATGAAACCCATGGTACCAAACACATATCGATCCTTTCACATTTCTTTCTTCAACCATAATTAGTGACTGACATTAATTTCTTCCTCTTAGAAAGAAACATTATGTTTCACTTCTGTTTTAAAAACATTTCTGCCTCCCTGGAGATTGTCTTCTGGCTAGTCTAAAAGCAGCAAAAAGGCAGTTTTACACTTGTACTTGCCACCATTTCTAGATATAGTTCTCTAAATCTAAAACTGTAACCTATTCTAGGATGACACCCTTATGCTAATCAGTTCATATATTACATAGTGGAACTGTTTTTACCAGCACCTAGTGCTGTGCCTAACACATCATAAGTATCCAGCAAATACTTGAGGGATAATATAAGAAATTGCAGTCGTTTTATCAAGGTTAACTAGAATGGCAACATTTCACTCATGCTTTCTTTCATTAATTCACTTACGAAGCACTTACTAATCATGATACTGTGGTAGGCACTAGAAATAGATCAATAAATAAAACATAGTCACTACTAACCTCAAGGTTTAAAAAAAAGAAAACTAAAACAGGCAAATGTAAAGAAATAATGAGATGGAAATGCTAAGTACCCTGATTTGATCATCACGCAATATATACATGTGCTGAAATATGTTGAACCTTCTAAATATGTACAATTATTATATTAATAAAAATAAATAAAAGAATAAATTAGCCAGGAGGATAAAGGTAAATAATATTCCAAGCAGACATGAATATATACCACAATGTAGTACCCAAGCCAGGTGTGGTGGTGCACGCTTGTAATCCCAGTACGTGGGAGGCTGACACCGGAAGATCCAGGTTCACAGCCAGCCTCAACTACTTAGTGAGGCTCTCCACAACTTAGTGAGACCCTGTTTCAAAATAAAGAATAAAAAATATGATTGGGGGTGTAGCTCGGAGATAGAATGCCCCTGGGTTCAATCCCCAGTACTGCAAAAAAAAACAAAAAAAAATGTAATATCCATTTCAGTAAACATAAATCAGACCTCAATGTTTCTTTTTTTTTCCTTTTCTTGTTGTTTGTTTGTTTTTTGTTTCTTTGTGGTACTGGAGATTGAACCCAAGGGCATTCTGCTTCTGAGCCATACCCCTCCCCTTTTTTTTTTTTTGAAACAAGGTCTCACTAAGCTATTGAAGGCCCTGCTACATTGCTGAGACTGGTCTAGAACCCATGATTCTCCTGTCTTAGCCTCCCAAGTAACTGGGATTACAGATGTACACCACCACTCCCAGCTATATATCAATGTTTCTTACAAAGAAAAATATTTCAAAGAATATAAGTAAAGTAAACAAGCACACTGTCTGTACTGCAGAGAAAAGGGAGAAGTGCACAGAAGCTATAGTGTTACAGAGCCTTACTGGCCATGTCACCTTCTTGGGTCTTCTTTCTGGGGATAAGGAAAATCCATTAAACAGACTAAATAGGGGAAAGAATATGGTATGATTTGTATTTTTAAAGGCTTCTCTGACTCATTGTACAGAAAATAATTGAGTAAGGAAAGCAAAAAGAAGATGATGCAAGATCCCAGTCATTACTAAATTTTTGCACAGAAGATGAGCTCAAAATGGTTTATGTCATAATGGATGTTCTCAGTAAGTCTACTTGGTGATTTCGTGGATACCAGGATAATTCTCTTGCCTGTAAAACTTCCTATTCTGCACCATCTGGAATCATATTAAACACAAAAGGCCTTTCATTCCATAATTCAAGAGAGTTTTTCAAATGCATACATTCCTGGGAGGGAGAGCTGATTTGCTAAAGGAGAGGGAATATATTAAGGCAGGTGATAGTGCTCCCCAAGTAGGAAAAAGGGTGAATAAAGTAAAAGTACCAAGTCACATTTCACCTTCCCCCCAGTTTTACCTAACACCCACCCTACTGTCATTAACCATATTTATCTCTCTATCTTAGAAAAGAGTTATGCCAAGAGGGATTTGAGAACCAAAATCAAGCACATTAACCTGCCCAAACCCTCATCTTTCAAAGACTCAGAATATGTTTATCTCTGGTTCCACTTCTGTTTGTTTTCTTTTGTGAGTGAAGACATTTTCATGTTTCCAAAATTACATTGTTCTAAACACCACAAAACACTTTTTACATGAAAGGAAAATTAATAAGCAAACTTTCATGTAAGTTAATTTGCTATTCTTTCTTTAGGCTTTTCAATGTTTCTACTGCATTCATTAAAATAATGTAGAAGTCCCTCCAAAGGATAATTAAATAAATTACTTTAGGTTTTACCCAGGACTATGTAGCCTACAAAATAATTTCTCTTTAGTAACTTATGAGTTACACTGGTCTGTTCACCATGTGTCTGGAGTACTACTGAAAGCATACCTTGCAAGTCTTAAGCTACAAAAACATTCTCTCAGTACAGAATGATCTATTTGATACAGGCTCAATTAAACCTGGAACTTGTTTTAAATGAGCTACAGGCACTGCAGACAATTGATCATTTGGTGTTAGTGACTTCCACTCTTGGCAATAGACCCAGGATGTTTCAGTACCATGGATAGAGCCTAGCCTCCACCTTTGGCTATATATACATATACATATACATATACATATACATATACATATATATATATCTGCAATATATGTACATATATATGTGTGTGTTACATATATACATATATATATACATATCTGCAACTTGCTTAGGCCTCCACAATAAACATACAATTTCAGTGCTAAACATGTAACAATAATAATGTTTACTGGGGTGTGTGGCACACACTTGTAATTCCAAAACATGGGAGGCTGAGATGGGAGGATCACAGATTTGTGGCCAGCCTCAGCAATTTAGCGAGGCACTCCACAACCTAGTGACACCCTAATTCAAAATAAAAAATAAATTTGACTGAGGGTGTAGCTCAGAGGTAAAATGTTCCTTGATTCAATTCCCAGTACCACAAAATAATAAAAATAATAATAACATTTATCTATAAGTAGTTAAGAATTGAGAAAATAACTGACTTAACTTTTAATTTTTATTTATTTACTTATTTATTTTTGTACTAGAGATTGAATCCAAGGGTGTTCTACCTTTGAGCTACACCCTAGACCTTTTTATTTTGAAACAAATTCTAAGTTGCTGAGGCTGCCCTTGAATCTGTGATCTTCCTGTCTCAGCATCCCAAGTACTGGGATTACATGCATGTGTCACTACACCTGGCTACTTTTATTTATTGTAGAGATTAATAGGATATACTGTGACATTTCCATATATGCTTAGATCTTGAGTTGATCCTGTCCATCCAATTTCCCCCACACCCAGTACTTTTCCCAGTCCCTAGTAATCCCTCTTTTATGTTCAGGTCAACTTTTCCATTTTGTTTTTCTCCTTTAGTTTCTACTTATGAAAGAGAGCATGCAGTATGTTTCCTTCCTGTTTGACTTGTTTTGCTTAGCATGATGTTCTCCGGTTCCATCCATTTTGCTACAAATGGCAGTATTTAATTATTCTTCATGGTGAAATAATATAATACTCCATTGTATGTCTATGTGTATCATATTTTCTTTATCCAGCCATATGTTGATAGGCATGTAGGCTGAGTCCATATCTCAGAAATCATGAAAAGTGACACAGTAAAGATGGGTATACAGGTATCTCTTTTATATGCTGGCTTCATTTCCTTCAGATATATATCTAGGAGTGGGATAGATGGATCCTATGGTAGTTCTATTTTTAGATTTTTGGGGAATATCCATGGGGTTTTCCACTGTGATTGTACTGATTTACATTCCCACCAACAATCTGTAAAGGTTCCTTTTTCTCCACATCATCACCATCACTTGTTATTTTGTTTGTTTGTTCACTTGTTGGTTTAATATAGCCATTTTAACTGAGGTGAGATGGAATCTCCTTGCAATTTTAATTTGCATTCCCCTGATAGTGACTTGCTTTTTTCAGTAACAAATGCTGTTCTGTACTGTTCTGTTTCAAAAAGAGACCAAAAGTTGAGTCAGGCCTTTTAAGTAAAGTCCTAAAAAAAAAACTGTATTCTTGAAGAATATATATAAGCCAAGGATATTAATAGAAGCTGAAAATCTATTAATTTTTTCCTCCATCCACTGTCAAACTCTCATAAGATTTATGCATATTTATTACAAGATTCTAAAAATCTTAACAGATATGTATTAGCAACTATTATGGCTGATGGAAAAGGACCTCTTTGAATTCAGTCAAACTAAGCCAGAGTTTGGCATATTTTTATCTTACCTAAAAACTCACCAGGTTCTAGGTCTTAAGATCTTTGTCATGAACTCTAACATAATTCTTATATGATCCTAAACCTTAGTTCATACAAAGTAGAAATTTTCCTTCAAAAAAAGATAATGGAAAATCCTAAAAATTAATTTCTCAAAATGACTACCTGTGATATTTAGTAGAATAAGTCAATACAAAAAACATATTTTCAAATTCATTCATTCTGAAAGCAAGAAAGAAATGTAGGCCTCAAATCCCTTATCATAAATCCTCAGGGCTATGTATGTCTCAGAACTCAGGATTTTCTTATATTTTAGGAATATATCAAACTGTACCTTAAGTAATACTCCTAGCATGATCTAAAACACCACATATATACATTAAATAACACCCCTAGAATGATCTGAGACACCACAAATAATCAAGCACATTTGTAGTTAGACATCAATACTTGCTAATATTTACATAGACTGAAACAAAAACTATAAGTAGCTTCACAGGATCAGATAAAATTTCCCTGCCAAACAAAATAAGATCAGACAGTTTGGGTTTTGCCACTAAGAGGGTTTCAAGAAAACAACTTCCACAAATTTTTGATTTCCAAATTTTTACTATAAGACTGAGATTTATTGAGCAGGAGGCATTGTGCATGCAGTGAAATGTAATCTTAACAATAAACCTCTGAGAAACATTTTATCAGTTCCATACTATGGATGAGAAAATGTAGGCTCAAAAAATTTAAATAACAAAACCATGGTCATACATCAGTAAAAGGGGGCAACCAAGGATCACAGAAGTCTTTCTGCCTCTTCCCCTTTCTACTCTGTTTCTTGCTACACCATGCCTCCTCAAAGGAGCTCCACCAGCTCCACCAGAGCTTTGCTTCCATCTACATCCCATTCAGGTTCACTTACTGCAGAAAATGGCACAATATTATTCTTATAAGCCACAATCAAACTGTAACTGGAGATTTCTTAATCTTCACTGAGTGTGTATGTGGCAGAGAATTTGACTCTACTTTGTCCCACCTCAGGCATGAGAAATAAGCTCCAGTCCCTAACATTATGACTTCTTGATAACTTTGCTAAAAATTGGCTTCCTTTCTGATTTCAATTTGTCATGCATATTATCTTACAGTGCTCAATTGATGAAGATTATAAAACTCCACTCTGCAACTGGCAGGAAATGAATTAGCAACATTTCCTGGAAGAGATCCAACTTTACCCCTTCAAAATTAATAAAATATGATTCTAAGCCCTGAACATTTTCCTACTGTTTTGACTGATGGAGGGTTTTAAATACTCTGAGATACTGAAAAGTCTTTGGTTATCAGCTAGTCCAATCCATAACAGTATAGATGAGAGTTAAGAAGCCCTAATTCATATTGTTTATTAGTTTTTAGGCTTTCTGTTGTATATAATTGTAACTAAAAAGATAACTAAGCTAATATATACCAAGGAAATTTGTGTTTGTGTGTGTGTGTGTGTGTGTGTGTGTGCGTGTGTGTGTGTGTGTAGTACTGGGGATTGAACCCAGGGCCATTCTACCTCTAAGCTACACCCCCAGATCTTTTTTATGTTTTTTTTTTATTTAAACAAGGTCTCCATATGACATCGCTGCTATCCAGCTAGACCTGACTTTACAGATCACTAAACATTCTTTGAAAGGAGCCAGTTTATCATATGCAGACATTAATGCTACTAGTGCCATTGGCTCATTCAGTTACATCTTCTATCATGGGGATGTTACTATCCCCAAAATTGGCTGCCTATTTGGCCACGAGAAGTTCCATACTGTTAACCTATGTTAAAGACAGATGGCACTGTGCAAAGCGAACGAATGCTCTGAGCTAAGATGTGCCAGTATGTTCAATAATAATGAATTCGACCCTGTGAGTGAGTCAGCCAAAGGAGACCAGCACAGGGAAAGAGTTTCATACAACACAGTGGTTGAGAGCCTGGATGCTGGGGAAAGCTAAGCTTGACTCCACCAATGACTCTACCACTTATCAATCAGTCTGACCTTGGGCAACTTATCTATTATTGCAACATTTTATATATTGAATATGTATTACTCTCCCAGTAAGGAAATGATTAAATTTGTTAACTGAAAAAAGACTGCCTTCATCATCTAAGACTGAGTTATACTTCATACACATGTATAGGGCATCCGGAGGTCAGGGAAAATGATCAAACCAATATATGGAAGAAAATTGTGTCAGAGAAAGAGCATGAGCTAGCACCATTCCTTATAAATCTGTCATTACTGTGAACTGCAGTTTCCTCGTATTTCCTCATCAGAATATCTACTAGCAAGATTGCTAGGAGATTTGTATTTTTGAAAATCCAGCCTTGTGCTTCGTGCAGAGTATATGTTCAAAAAATAATAGCTATCATTTTTATTATACACATAATACCTCTACATTTTCCTTAAACTCTAATCCAAATAAGTTTACAAAGATTGCTAGGAGCAATATATTATTTTTATGCAATCTATGCATTTATTTTTCTGAACACATTAAACCCTAACTCTCTCCTCCTGTAGGGAGCACCGTCTGTTAACTTTGGATCCAATTGCATTGAAACAGCCTGTATTCAGGTGAAATCCAGGATGTCTACTCAGGAGGAACTCAGACACCAAGGAAAGCCCAATCTGGTGCTTGGGCATAACTTGGCAAACAGAGTAACATACAGAGGGAAAGAAAGGCACACAAAAGGAATAGTGTCCCACCGTAGGGGAAATCCACTGAAGGGACAGGAACAAGAATTAGGTGGTGGCGATGATGATGATGATGACAGTGATGATAAAGAAGAAGATGGTGATGAAAACCCAAAGTACCCAACAATTAAAGGAATTGGTCAAGTTCATATACAGGTAAGGGGTAGAATTTAAATTTGAATCTTAGAAAGCCGGGCATGGTGGCGCACGCTTGTAATCCCAGCATTTGGGAAGCTGTGACTGAAGGATACAGGTTCATGGCCAGCCTCAGCTGCTTAGTGAGGCCCTCCACAACTTAGTGAGACCCTGTTTCAAAATAAAGAATAGAAAAATATGGCTGGGGCTGTAGCTCGGAGGTAAAATGCCCCCGGGTTCCATCATCCCCAGTACCGTTAAAAAAAAAAAATTGAATCTTAGAAGTCTGTCTCCAAAGCTCTTGTTCTTAACACCAAAACAAAGTAGGCACAATTCCCAGCTCACACAAAAGTGGAACAGCAGCCTACTTCACTTCCATGAGATCAGGTCCAGCTGGTTCTATCAGAAACCTGCCTCACCCATACCATTGAGAGCACGGCCTTCATGTCAAGTCATTTCTCATTTGAAACCATGTCTTCTGACAAGGTCAAAGTGAGCGACCCTGTTGCAATGGTTTAGGTAAACCACTTCCTACAACTAGGATGACCTGGCAATGACCTGTTTAATTGCTATAATTCTAACATTTAGTCGAACATAAAGAGAGAGGGGAATATAACCAGTTGCCCCATGCCTATAACCCCAGTACTTGGGAGGCTGAGACAGAAGAATTGTAGGTTCAAGGCCAGTCTCAGCAATTTAGCAAGTCTCTCAGCAAACTAGTGAGACCCTGTTTCAAAACCAATAAACAAACAAACAAAAATTTCTAAAGGCTAAGGGTGTAGATTGGTGGTGGAATGCTCCCAGGTTCAAACCCCAGTACCACAAAAAAAGGAGGGTATATAAACTAGTCTGATATTACTCAGTGATATTTGGTCACTCTCCAAAGAGATTCAGTGGGCAATAATCTTGGCTTGTTCCCAATATAATTATAACCTTCAGCTTTAATGAAACAGAATTTGAGGAACAATGAGCTCTTCTTCACTATAGACAATGGATATATATGTGCATGTGTGCCCACACAGATGCATAAAATCTAATGAGTGTGCTTGCACATGCACGTTGGAAGTTAGGAGAGAGATTTTCTTTGAAGATACAACATTGAAAACTAGAACAGGGCCACTGCCAACTCTCAGTATCTATTGTATGAATGGGAAAGAGGGCCCCTTTGGAACACTGCAGTCACCAGGGAACACTGCTTGACAAGCATCCCTTGCTTCTGGATAGATTAGAAAAAGACAGTCTTTCCCCCAAATGGATGCAGCTCCAGGAGAGAGTGCATGGCACGGCGAGCAAACCACAGAGGGGACTGAGCCTTCACTTGCACTCTCGACTAGGTGCCCTTGAGAAGCTCTCCATCTGAACAGCGTTTGTGGTGGCCCCAACCGGGATGTCTGGTTGTCTTGGGAACTAGAGTCATTTGGACAAATGGTTTGGTACTCTAGAAATCAAATAGGGACATTCAGACAATGAGTGCTGACAAACAGACCATGAGACATACAAGCACAACAGAGGACCAAGAACTTTGGCATTTCTAAATGTTGCTCCTTGATGTCAGAGATACCAGTTACCCAGAGTTCATGAGGAAAATGTTGGGGATCCAAAGGTAGGAATATCACAACAGAAAAAGGTGAAGCCAGTCCAGGTTTTCTCTCACTTTCTCTTCCAACCTAAAGAGACCCCCTTGGTTATACTTCTAACATGTACCATTAGAGTTCCTGGGATAGAGGATCACTATTAGACCTACAGAGAATCAAATAAAGCCTAGAATCCACATAGATTCTAATGTCAGAAGAAGCATTGCTGATGGAAGCCAAGAGTTAGAAAAATGGGTGTCTCCTCCCTCTCTCTCTCTCTCTCTCTCTCTCTCTCTCTCTCTCTCTCTCTCTCTCCTTCTCTCTCTCTTTCTCTCTCTCCCTTCCTTCCTTCCCTCCCTCCCTCCTTCCTTTCTGATGATATTCAAATGTCTTCTGGCATCTTATCATGTTCCTGGGAGCCTTTGAGCTTTTATAGCAGATCCATCCATTGGCTGTCATCTGCTAACCATCAGTGCCTTCATCTTTCTACGTCACTACTCAAAACCAAAAAATCCTCTTGTGAACTGTCCTTTCTCACCAGCTCTGGGCAGCAACTTACATGATATGATTCATATTCCAAGAAGGTCTTATACTCAAATTATCACCCTAATCCTAATTGTCATCTGAAATGCTAATTGTTAGCATTTTTATTTCTTTGAACTGAATATTTTTCCCTGATACTCTAGTAAAGACCATAGAGCACATTCCCCCAGGTATCTTCCTATCTGTCTTCCTTACTTCCTTCTGAAATTTGCTCAAATATCAGTGATATGCTGGTGAGCATATTGAAAACTCAAGCTCGTCTCCCCCTCCCTGTGTCAGTCAGCATCCTCACCATGGTGACCCAAACACCCAACTTGCACAACTTTAGAATAAGGAAGATTTAGCCAGGTGTGGTGGCACATGCTTGTAATCCCAGCATTTGGGAGGCTGGGTTTGCGGCCAGCCTCAGCTACCTAGTAAGGCACTCTGCAACTTAGTGAGACCCTGTTTCAAAATAAAGAATAAAAAATAGGGCTGGGGGTATAGCTCGGAGTTAGAATGCCCCTGAGTTCAATCCCCAGTACAAAAAAAAAAGAATAAAGAAGATTTATTTACTCATGGTTCTGGAGAGGTTCAGAAGTCATGGACTATGGAGGGAAGAGGGGGCTTCTGCTGAAGCTGCACTTCTTCAGGAAATCCTGGCAGGAAGCAGAAAGAGTAAGGGGAGGAGGCTCACAGGGCCACACCCTCAGGTGCCCACCTGCAGCCATGCCCTACCTTCAGAGGATGCTATCCTGGGAACATTCTATTTTCAAACCATAATGCTCCCCTCCTTTGCTTTATTTTCCATAGCAATTACTATAATCTGACACATATGTACCTTATTTTTACATTTATTTATTTTCTTACTTTTTCTCCCTTTGATCTTGAATGCATATGTACTTATTTTTACATTTATTTATTTTCTCTTTCTTCCTTTGATCTTGAATGTAACCTTCATAAAGACAGATATTTTTTATATATTTGTCCACCCATGTAGTCTCAGAGCTAGAACAGTGCCCGGAATATATTAACTACTCATGAAGCATTTGTTAAATGAATAAATTATTCCTCAACCATGAAAAAAATGAATGAATGACATATTCATCAGTAAATTGGTCCAAGGATTTTTTTTAATTTAATGGAAAAGACTAGGCAGTATAAGAGCCTACAATCTGAGATGAGTGATGTGAAAAAGAATCTGAAAAATAAAAAAGAACTAAAAAGGCTACTCACACCTTTTGGTAAAATTTTTTTCAACTTTATAGAAGACTATCTAAAAATATCAGTCTTTATAAGTCAGGAAAAAGATATGACTTCATAGTACTCATTACAATTTAATTTTTCCCCACAAGTGGGTCCAATGAATGTATTTTCACATTATTTCCTTCAATGACACATGCATTAATCATTATATCTCTCCACTACTTCTACATTTGAATGTGTGAATATGAACGTGTCCCTTGCTCATTTAAGGATGCATTTTCATTTCTTTTCTCTACTTTTCTATATCGTCCCTCCAAGATCTCTAGCCAAAGAAAACCTATCTAGACCTAAGTGACTGACAGTTCCACAGAGTACATGAACAGCAAAACCTCGGAATGAAAGAAGTCTGTCCATTCCACTTATCTACAGCTGAGATGAGAATCTGTTAGAAATAGAAAAATCCTTTAATCTAAGACATTATTTCCAGCAAAGCTGTCCCTGTTTTGAAATTGTTAAGCCCAAAATTAAACTTAGAAAGCACTGAATATTTTGCATGGCTTTATATAAATATTATTCAGGTCAACCTTTAAGTTTTTAAATTACAGTTTGTATATTCCCTTCATGTGTTTTTCAAAGCCTTCCATGTTTTTCAAAAATTGATTGTATTACCCGTTGACATCATATTTTTCCCATAGGTGTTCCAGGCTCCAGGTGGGGCTCTCCTCTCATTTCTGTTTATGATAGGAAAAGTCCCAGTGCAGAAGAAAACAGCTAAATGTTGATAATTTACTTACATTTATCTCTAGTCTTTATCTCTCCCCTGAGTGTCAGGCTCAATAGATCCTCTTGCTACCTGGACATCTTCACTCAAATATATAATACACACATGCAATGAAGTTTTACTCAGTCATAAAGAAGAACAAAATTATGCCATTTGCAGGAAAATAAATGGAACTGGAGGATATCAAGCTAAGTGAGATCAGCCAGACTCAGGAAATCAAGAGCCACATATTTTCTCTTATACATGGAAACTAGAGAAGAAAAAGAAATGTATATTCATTTTATTAGGAGAGAGATGAGAGGAGTAGTGAAAGGGAATCAGGGGAGGGAAGAGAGGAGGAAAAGGGAAGTATGGGGAAGGAAACAGACCAAATAATGCTATGTGCACAGATGAATATATCACTGAATCTCACTATCATTTATGATTACACCACAAAAAAACAGTTTAAAATTGCACCAATAAAAAGTAGTTAAAAATAAACATATACAACTAAAACATAACATTTCTAAAATATCCAAAATTTAAAAGTTAGGCAAGTATTTTAAGTGCTGCATTTCTCTGAGCCTTTCCCAAGCTAGAATATCTTATTAATTTCTAAGAGTTTCTTTTTTTTGGGGGGGGGGTCAATTTTTTTATTTTTTTTTTTATTTTTTTATTTTTTTAGCATGGATTTTTATACATTTCTTGGTTACAACAGGGTTAATTACACATTTTTGTTGGGTAGAAGCTAGTACAGGTAAAGACATCCATGCACATATTTCTCATTAACTCTTCCCCAATTCCCACCCACCCTCCCCCTATCTCCTGGTCAGTTTAGTGATTGACTTTGATGTGATCTTATAAGTACATCATGCTCATTAGGGTGTCCCCCCTCCTCCCATTACCTTCCATTAAGTCAAATTTTTTGTTCACCTAAGAATTCTCCTTCACCTGGAGTCCCTCTTATGTCCCATTTTCTCCCTAGCTTCCTCATATTAGGGAGAGCATTTGATTTTTAACTTTTAGTGACTGACTAGTCTCACTTAACATAATGTTTTCCAGTTCCCTCTATTTCCTTGCAAATAACATGATTTTGTTCTTCTTTATGGCTGAGTAAAATTCCATTGTGTACATATCCCATAGTTTTGTAATCCATTCATCTGTTGTTGGACATCTTG
>PVLC010011220.1:0-47816 GCA_004027655.1 Graphiurus murinus
CGGTACTGGGGATTGAACTCAGGGGCGTTCTACCTCCGAGCTATACCCCCAGCCCTATTTTTTATTCTTTATTTTGAAACCGAGTCTCACTAAGTTGCGGAGGACCTCACTAAGTAGCTGAGGCTGGCCGCGAACCCGGATCCTCCGGTCTCAGCCTCCCGAATGCTGGGATTACAAGCGTGCGCCACCACGCCCGGCTAGAAGCAGCTTTTTAAAAGAAAAAAAGCAACAAAAAGGTGAAAAATGCTATGAAAACTGAAATACAGCTGATCAGAATCCGGAAGGCTGACCAGGGAGAGCAAAGAAGCCTGTCTGTGTGGCTGTGGTGTCACGCCGCTGAGAGGCGGCCGCCATTGAGCCAGCCCCAAGAGTGGGGTCTACTAACAAAGAAATATATAACAACCTTCTGCATCCCCACCGACCAGAAGTGGAGTGAGTGACTGCTGAACTTCTCATTCTAGCCAGGGGGCTACTGCGGCACCTTCGACAGAGACCAGAACGTGTGGTACGACTAGCTTAAGCCAGTGCAGGGCCATCCCAGATCACCTCTCCCCACAGAGCTGGAGCAGAGATAACTGCACTGCAGAACTTGAATCAAAACTGCCACAGGAGCAGCTTCTTGACAGAAGGAAAGAGAAGCAAAGCAGCATAAAAGTGAGTACAGCAACAGGGGCAGTTGGTAGGAATCTAGAGAGCAGACCAGGGAGAATGGGGGAGCCGGCGCGTGTACGGCAGCAACCGCCGCCATTTGTCTGCCGCCCACAGCAGCAGAGATCTACCCAAAAGATCTACAGAGGCCAAATCAGGTCTATTCTTACAAATCTGTAGGGATTTTTATTTTGCTTCTTGCTGATGTTTTTTGCTTTCTGGGTTTTTTGTTTTCTTTGTTTCATTTTTACTATGCTTTCACTTTGCATTGCTTCAATTTATGTATGTTTGTTCGGAGGATTGGTTTCTTTGTAAGCTTTTGCTAGACCCTAGAAGTCAACACCTGAAACCCACCAAAGACACCAATAGAGCAGGGAGAAGAAGTACCAGAGTAATTGCAACTCAGTACAAGATACCATTGACAGAGAGAAAATAAAAATAAGAAACCTATAAATTCAGAGAAAGCGTGCCAGAGCAGCAAAGTTATAAATTTAAGAACAGGGAAACCATGAGAAGGAGAAACACCAAAGAAAGAATGATTCAACACAACTCCACAATAACAGAACTCAACAACACTGAATGGCAGAGATTAAAAGAAGAACAATTCAGATCTTTAATAATAGAAACATTACAAAACTTACAGAAAGAATGCAGAGAGAGCTGGAAAGAAATAAAGGAACAAATAAACAATGAAGCTGACACCCTGAGCAGGAATCATAGAGAAGCCTTGAGGGAAGTGAAGGATGTGAAAGATGCAATAATAGAAGTGAAGGCATCAATACAAACTATAAGCAATAGATTAGACCACATGGAAAACAGAATATCACTCCTAGAAGATGACCATTCCAAAAATGAATCCATTATACATAATCTAGAAAAAAAAATTCGATAGTATGAATCCGACATCGATGAGATCTGGGCCAATTTTAAAAGAGCTAACCTAAGAATAATAGGCCTAGAAGAGGGATTAAAAGTTGAAACTAATGCAATAAACAATATTTTCAAAGAAGTAATATCAGAGAATTTTCCAAACATAGAAAGAGAAGTTGACACACAGGTGGAGGAAACATATAGAACCCCCTTTAGACAAGACCAAAGAAGAGGTTCACCATGCCACATAATAATCAAGATGACTAATGTAGAAGCTAAGGAAAGAATTCTAAAGGCAACAAAAGTAAAAGGCCAAGTGATATTTACAGGCAAACCAATAAGAATCTCTCCAACCTCCCAAACAAAGTCATGAAAGCCAGGAGGGACTGGAGTAACATATTCCAAACTCTGAAAGAAAATAACTTGCAGCCAAGATTCTCCTACCCAGCAAAACTCCCTCTCAAAATTGACAGGGATATAAAAACCTTCCATGACAAACAGAAACTGAAAGCATTTATGTCTTCCAAACCAGCACTAGAGAAAATACTCAAACAGATTACATACAAAGAAGAACTAACAAGTAAACATCAGAACCAGAGAAACAATAATTTCCAGGACGCAAACAACTAAGCAAAGAAGAACAAATACTACCGCAAACAGAAGGCAAAACTCAAAATGTTAGGAATTAAAAATCATCTTTCAATAATCACACTGAATATAAATGGTCTCAACTCCCCAATAAAAAGGCACAAGGTGGCAAAATGGATTAAAACCCAGAATCCTTCTATATGCTGCCTGCAAGAAACACACCTTACAAACAAAGATTCCCACAAACTAAAGGTGAAGGGCTGGAGTAAGGTAATTCATGCCAATGGAACTCAAAGACAAGCAGGAGTAGCAACTCTGATATCGGATAAATTAGATTTCAAGCCTAAGCTCATCAAAAGAGACAAAGAAGGTCACCTTTTACTAGTAAAAGGAACAATACAGTAAGAGGAAATAACAATTATCAACATCTATGCCCCAAATATAGGTGCAGCCACTTTCATAAAACAAACTCTGCATGATATAAAATCACACATAGACCCCAATACACTAATACTAGGAGACTTCAATACTCCTCTCACATCACTAGACCGACCTTCTAAAAAAAAGGTCAGTAAAGATGCTTCGAACCTAAATAATACGATAAACCAAATGGACCTGTTAGACACATATAGAATATTTCACCCAACTACAGCTGAATTCACATTTTTCTCAGCAGCCCATGGAACCTTCTCCAAAATAGACCACATTCTGGGCCACAAAGAAAGCACTGGCAAATTCAAAAAATGTAACATAATTCCCTGCATCTTTTCAGACCACAATGAAGTGAAACTAGAAGTCAAGAACACCCAGAGTAACCATGTAAACACGTGGAGACTGAACACCACCTTGCTGAACGAGGAATGGGTCATAAAGAAGTAAGGGGGGAAATAAAAAAATTCCTAGAAACCAATGAAAACAGAGACACAACATATGAAAACCTCTAGGACACCTTAAAGGCAGTACTAAGAGGAAAATTTATAGCACTGAGTGCCCATATAGGAAGAATGGAAATTCATCCAATAAATTACCTAATGACACAGCTCAAAGCCCTCGAAAAACAAGAACAGTCCAACCCCAAAGCCAGTAGAAGACAGGAAATCATGAAAAATCAGAGCAGAAATTAATGAAATAGAGAATAAAAAAAATACAGAAAATCAACAAAACCAAAAGCTGGTTTCTTGAAAAAATAAACAAGATAGACAAACCATTGGCCAACTTAATCAAAAGAAAGAGAGAATCAACCCAAATTACCAAAATAAGAGAAGAAAAAGGTAATATTACCACTGACAGTGCAGAAATACACAGGATCATCAGAAACTATTTTGAAAAACTATACTCCAACAAAATGGAAAATCTGGAAGAAATTGACAATTTTTTAGATACATACAACCCTCCTAAATTGACTCAAGAAGATATAGAAAACTTAAATCAACCAATAAAAATCAAAGAAATAGAAACAGCAATAAAAAGTTTACCATCAAACAAAAGCCCAGGGCCAGATGGTTTTCCAAGTGAATTTTATGAAACATTTATGGAAGAATTAACCAATACTCCTCAAACTATTCCGTGAAATAGAAAGAAACGGGACCCTCCCAAACACTTTCTATGAAGCCAGCATCACATTAATTCCAAAGCCAAATAAAGACAGCTCAAGAAAAGAAAACTATAGGCCTATATCACTGATGAACCTAGATGCAAAACTGCTAAACAAAATACTAGCAATGCACATTCAAAACCACATCAAGAAAATTATACATCATGACCAAGTCAGGTTCATCCCAGGGATGCAAGGCTGGTTCAACATATGGAAAACAATCCATGTAATACACCACATAAACAAACTCAAAGACAAAGATCACATGATCATCTCAACTGATGCTGAAAAAGCATTTGACAAGATCTGACACCCATTCATGCTAAAAGCACTGCAGAGAATTGGAATAGCAGAAACATACCTCAAAATCATAGAGGCAATATACAATAAACCTACAGCCAATATCATATTAAATGGAGAAAAACTGCAAGAGTTCCCACTAAAAACAGGAACAAGACAAGGATGTCCATTATCACCTCTTCTGTTCAACATAGTACTTGAGACTCTAGCCAGAGCAATAAGACAAGAGAAGGGAAATCAAAGGGGTAAAAATAGGGAAAGAAGAACTAAAACTACCCCTTTTTGCAGATGACATGATATTATATCTAGAAGACCCAACAAAGTCAACCAAAAAACTTATAGAACTGATCAACAAATTCAGCAAAGTGTCTGGATACAAAATCAATCTTAAAAAATCAGAAGCTTTCCTGTACGCCAACCACAAAACCACTGAAAAAGAAATCCAGAAAACAATTCCACTCACAATAGCACCCCCAAAAATAAAATACTTAGGGATAAACCTAATCAAAGAGGTAGAAGACCTCTATAAGGAAAACTACAAAAAGCTGAAAAAAGAAATCGACGAAGACCTTAGAAGATGGAAGAATCTACCATGCTCTTGGATAGGCAGAATAAATATCATCAAAATGGCCATCCTCCCAAAAGTAATCTACAAATTCAATGCAATACCCATTAAAATTACCAAGGTCACTCCTCACAGACATAGAAAAATCAGTCCTTAAATTCATTTGAAACAACAAAAAGCCCAGTATAGCCAAAGTAGTTCTTAGCGACAAGAACCATGCAGGAGATATCACAATACCTGACTTCAAACTTTATTACAAAGCGCAGTAATAAAAACAGCATGGTATTGGCACAAAAACAGACACACAGACCAATGGAACAGAATAGAAGATTCAGAAACAGACCCACGTGCTTACAGTCAACTGATTTTTGACATAGGAGTCAAAAACATACACTGGACAAAAAGATAGCCTTTTTAACAAATGGTGTTGGCAAAACTGGTTAACCATATACAGGAAAATGGAAATAAACCTCGCTTTCTCACCCTGCACAAGAGTCAACTCAAGGTGGATAAAGGACCTGGAAGTCAGGCCAGAGATGTTGCAGCTACTTGAAGAGGGCATAGGCCCAATACTTCAACACATAGGCACAGGTAAAAACTTTCTCAACAAGACCTCAAAAGCACAAGCAACCCAAAGGAAGATCAATATATGGGATTGCATTAAACTGAAGAGCTTCTGTGCAGCAAAGGAAACTATCAAGAACCTCAACAGAGAGCCCACAGAGTGGGAGTAAATTTTTGCCAGCTACTCTTCTGATAGAGAACTAATATCTAGGATATACAGAGAACTCAAGAAACTCCCAGCTAAGAAAACAAATAACCCAATCAAAAAATGGGAAAAAGATCTAAATAGACACTTCACAAAAGAAGAAATACAAATGGCCAATAAATATATGAGGAAATGTCCCACATCATTAGCAATCAGAGAGATGCAAATCAAAACTACCTTGAGATTTCACCTAACTCCAATCAGAGTGGCAACCATGAAGAACACAAACACAACAAATGCTGGCGAGGGTGTGGAGAAGTGGGAACCCTAATACATTGTTGGTGGGATTGCAAATTAGTGCAACCACTTTGGAAAACAGTATGGAGGATCCTCAGGTGAATGAGAATGATCCTACCATATGATCCAGCAATACCTCTTCTGGGTATCTACCCAAAAGAATGGAAACCAAACTATCAGACCGATGCATGTGTATCTATGTTTATAGCTGCACAGAATGGATTACAAAACTATGGGATATGTACACAATGGAATTTTACTCAACCGTAAAGAAGAACAAAATCATGTTATTTGCAAGGAAATGGATGGAACTGGAAAACATTATGTTAAGTGAGATTAGTCAGTCACAAAAAGTTAAAAATGCAATGTTCTCCCTAATATGTGGAGGCTACGGAGAAAATGAGACATAAGAGGGACTCCAGATGAAGAAGGAGAATCCTTAGGTGAACAAAGAATTTAACTTAACGGAAGGTGATGGGGGGAGGGAAGACACCCTAATAAACATGATGTACTTTCATGAACACATCTAAGTAAATCACTAAACTGACCTTGAGAAGGAGGGAGGAGGAGGGAGTGGGGTAGGATTTGGGAAAGGGTTAAATGAGAAATGTGTGCATGGATGTCTTTACCTATACTAGCTTGTACCTAACAAAGATGTGTGATTACAATGCATCAAATAAGGGAAAGATGAAAAAAAAAAAAAGGATTTGTTAAAGTTACACTAGGAGATCTTTGATCTATGTAATGGGGAGCCCCTTCCCATTAAAGTGACAGAAACAGCTAAGACATTTGTATATCGGCTTCAATCCTTGGTGCCTACCTGGCCCTGTTTACCTCCTTGCTGGGAGGAGTTATCAGATTAGCAGCAATAGTCATTCTAGGCTTATGCATTCTACCACTTGTTGTACACCTTGTGATCAATGCCTATGTTAGGATACGAGTAGATTTATATGGAATAAAAATGCAACCACTGCCTCGCACAGGGCCTGGTAGTCAATGACGGTTTCGATTTTCCCAGGGCAATATCAACCTAAGACAGGGTTCGTTGAATGACTCATCGAGACCCCATGACGGGTAAGATTAAGCAGCTGGTAGGAAACGACCTAAGACAGGCACAGTCCTTCGTGCATTTTAAAATAAAAATGGGGGAGTTGTGGGAACCCAGCTGGGCCCTTTCCCCCTGGGCAGTTGCTATCTGCATATATGAGTAATTATACTGAGTCTTCTGCCAAGGCTACATTGGCATCTCGAAGTCTTGAGATTGCTCCTAGGATGCATAGATGAAAGACCCTCCTACTTCTTAAAAAGTAAATATATGACTCTAAAGGAATATGGTTTTATGACTCTAGAAAGCTTGCTTTACCAGGCTATGTTAAGAATGTGGGCTCTACGTGGAAAATGAAGAAGTGGTGCTATTTGTGTTCTGGCAATGATTGGTATGTCATAAATGTCTATGTAACCCTGTTGTACTCAAGAAATGTATAAAAAATCTGTGCTGAAAAATAAAAAAAGAAAAAATACATAAAGGTCTAAATTACCAATTTTAAGGCAGAGATCAGCAAAAATTAGATTAAAACATGTCTGAAATATATGATATTTATAATAAATTTATTCAAATATACAATATAGTTAGAATAAAAGTAAAAGGATGAGAAAAGATATATCAGGCAAACATTAACCAAAAGAAAGCAGGAGACACTATGCCAATATTATATAAAGTAGGCTTTATAGCAAAAAAAAAACCCAGAAATATTTTTAATGTTTGCAATAATAAGACATAGCAATAATAAATTCATATGCATAAAAGACAAGGCTACAAAACAGGCAAAGCAAAAACTGACAGAATTGAAAGGAGGAATAGACAAATCCAAAATGTAGTAAACTAGAGAGAAAATAAGCATAAAATAGACAAACTCAGTACCATCATCAACTATAAAGATGTAAATGATAGTTCTATAAGTCACCACCCAATGTTCATAGAAAATACATCCTAAGCCATAAAACAAATTCTAACACATTAAAAAGAAAGGAAATCATAATATGTTAAAAGAAGGAGATCATACTGTGTTCTCCAATCAAAATGGAATCAAATGAAAAATCAATAATGGTAAGATAAAAGAAAAATCTCCCAAAACTTGATATTTGAATAACACACTCTATATAATGTATGGACCAAAAAGGAAGTCAATAAGAAAATTAAAAATATATTTCATTTAATGAAAATTAAAATACAGTATGTCCAATTTTTTAAAAAAATAGATGAAGCAGAGGTGAAGGGAAATTCACAGCATTAAGTATATAAGTTAGAAAACAGGAAAAGTATCATATCAATAACCTAAGCTCCCATCTCAATAACAAAAATCAAAATAAACTGAAAGCAATAAGAAGGAAGGGAATAAAAAAGATAATTTTGGAGAGGAAAAACAATAGAGACAGTGAAACAGTTGTCTCTTTAAGAAGATCAATAAAATTAACAATCCTGCAGCAAAACTGACAAAGGGAAAAAAAGAAGAGGAAACAACGAAAATCAAAAATGAAATAGACACTGCAGACATAGAAAAAATAAAAACACACTAAAACAATTCTTTATTACATAAATTTGATATCTTTGATGAAATAAACTATTTTAGAAAAACATTATGTTTTCCCCAATATGATATAATTTGCGTATTAAGGAAATTGAATTCTTAACTTAGAAAAGCACCCCAAATCACAAGGCACAGATGGTTTCACTAGAGAAATCTACCAGAAATTTAAAGAAGAATTAACACTAATTTTATACAATGTCTTTCAGGAATAGAAGAGGAAGGACTACTTCCTAATTCCTTTTTGTGTGTGTGGTACCAGGGATTAAACCCAGGGGTATTCTACCTCCAAGCTATACCCCAAGTCCTGTTTTTTTATTCTTTATTTTGAAACAGGGTCTTACTAAGTTGTAGAGTGCCTCACTAAGTAGCTAAGGCTTGCCTCGAACCTGCGATCCTCCTGTCTCAGGCTTCTAAGTACTGAAATTACAAGCATGTGCCACCACACCCAACTATTTTATTTTTACTTTTAAGAGACAGGGCCATGCTATGTTGCCTACCATGCTCTCAAATTCCTGGGCTCAAGCAATCCTCTTTCCTTAGCCTCCTGTTCAGCTGGGGCTACAGGCATGTGCTGCATGCCTGATCCTAATCCATTTTGTGAAGTTACTGGGATTACAAGCATGTTCCAGCATGCCCAGTTATGAAAATTATTTGAGCCGGGCATGGTGGCACCTGCTTGTAATCCCAGTACTTGAGGATCCTGGTTCTTGGCCAGCCTCAGCTACTTTTTTTTTTTTTTTTTTTTTTTTTTTTGCGGTACTGGGGATTGAACTCAGAGGCATTCTACCTCCGAGCTATACCCCCAGCCCTATTTTTTATTCTTTATTTTGAAACCGAGTCTCACTAAGTTGCGGAGTGCCTCACAGTAGCAGAGGCTGGCTGCGAACCCGAATCCTCTGGTCTCAGCCTCCCGAATGCTGGGATTACGAGCGTGCGCCACCACGCCCAGCTCTCAGCTACTTATTGAGGCCCTCCACAACTTAGTGAGACTCTGTTTCAAAGTAAAGAATAAAAAACAGGACTGGGGGTGTAGCTTGGAGGTAGATGCCCCTGAGTTCAAACCCCAGTACTGAAAAAAAAAAATTCTTTGAAATATTATCAAACACGATTCAGCAATACATAAAAAGAATTGTTATCTATTATAATCAGCTAGTTTATTTGAAGATGAAAGACTGTTCTGATATCGTTTATTCATTCATTCATTCATTTATTGATTTATCGACCTATTTTTGTGGTACTGAGGATGGAACCCAGGGGCATTCTACCTCTGAACACACCAACAGCCCTATTTTATTTTTGAAATAGGGTCTCACTAAGTTGTAGAAGGCCTCACTAAATTACTAAGGTTGGCCATGAACCTGCAATCCTCCTGTCTTACCCTCCCAATTACTGAGATTACAAGCATGCATCCCATGCCCATCTTACAAGGTAGTTTTACTCAAGATATGTGGAGTAAAATTATATAACCATAAAATATTCAGAGGTAAAACTTAACAAACTTTTATAACTGGACTTAGTAAAAAAAATTCTTCCATATCATAATTATATTTGGAAAGTTACAATTTTTTGTTGAACTTAATTATAATATTTTACCTTAAAACTTGGACTACTAAAAGCTAAAGTTGTAATGAAAAGTTTCTCAATTTGGTAATACTGACATTTTAGGTTAGATCATTCTTTGTTATAAAGAATGCCCTGACTACTGATAAAATTTTAGCAGTATCCTTAGCACCGACCTACAAGATACCCTCATTGTCCTGACAACCAAAAATGTCACCAGACATTGCCAAATATTCCCTGTAAAGGTAAAATCACTCCCAATTAAGAGTAACTGTTAATGTATCTCCATTTTAAGTGACCATATATCTAGTATACTAAGACAAGTTATCTAACCTAAAAAAGTAAGGGAGAGAGAAAATTATACAATTCATGTGTATGAAAGTGTAAGAGCAAGTAAAACAGCAATGAAGACAGAATCTTTGAAAATTCTTGGAGAAGAGACAAAAAATAAATTTTTCAGTTGAGTCTAAGGCAATTTTAGGTAGTAACAGTATTATTTTTGAGTAAAAGTTGTACCTTTCAGGTTATATCAGAAAGTAAAATTTCTCCTTGCTGAAAAAGAATTTAAAATGTTATGTGAATACATCATTCAAAAAACTGAAATAAATGAAATCTTACTTTTTTCCATGTTACTCCCTAGCAATTTTTGGTCCCGATCTTTACAAGTTACACTTGCTTTACTGCTTGACTCAATTACAGATCGTTTTATTGACAAAGATGTGAGTTCTAGAGCATTATAAGAATCATACAAATCCCAGGTAGTGGCCATTATGCCTAAGTAAAGAAAAAGGTAAAAATTATCTTAAAAATAGAACTCTAATATTTTAGCTTTATACAAAACTACTCACAGCAAAATCCAAGAATATCACTTTGATTCAAAAACATACTATTGTTTTTACAACAATGGCAGGAAGTAAAGATGGGAAAGAAATATAACTCATCATGCTACGTCAAGAGATCCTTAGTCATCACATTATTAGCATATGAAAATACCTTAGTGCTTTCAAGCTAGCTCCAAATTATCCTAACATTTCTGAACTTCATACCTCTCTTCCTTTCTTCCCCAAGCAGGTTCAGCATAATCTCATTAGTCTGTAATTATAGGGGCTGCTTTAGGGATAGGGAGCTGGGTAATAACATTATAATAAGATGTTTATGTTCATACTTATGGTTAACAGATAACATGTTATATCTGTGTGCAAGCATCTGGTTCCATTTTGTTTTGTTTTTTAAATGTTTTTATTGGTGCATTATAGTTTCACATCATAATGCAAATCATGTTGACAGTGACATACATGCACACAGTATTTAGTGGGACTTCCTCCCCAGCTCCCTTCCCACTTCCCCCTTCCCCATACAGAGTACTGAGATTGACATTAGTATTTTCACATATGTACACAAAGCCAAAGGTAGTAATCCCTTCAATGATCTTCCCTCTTCCCTCTCCCCTTCCCCTAAACCACCTCCTTGGGTCCCCTCAAGTTTCTTCTCCATTATCTGGAGTCCCTCTGGTATCCTAATTACTCTCTAGCTTCTGTATATTAGAAAATATATAACCCTTCACTTTCTTTGGCTAATCTCACTTAAAATGTTCTCCAAGTCCTTCCATTTTCAAGAAAATTACATAATTTATTCTTCTTTATTGCTGAGAATTCCAGTGTGTGGATATCCCATAATTTGGTAATCCAGTCATCTGTTGAGGCATACCTAGGTTGATTCCATAATTTGGCTATTGTGAATTTTGCTGCTATGAACATGGATATGTATATATTACTGTAGTTCTCTAGTTTCAGCCCCTTTGGAAAGATACTCAGGAGTGCTATAGCTGGATCATATGGTGGATCCATTCCCAGTTTTCTGAGGAATCTTCATACTGATTTACATAGCTGCTGAACTTATGTGCAATCCTACCAACAGTGTAGAAGAGTTCCAATTTCCCCACATCCTCACCAACATTTATTGTTTTTTGACGTCTTGATGATTGCCATTCAAATTGGTCTTAGATGGAATCTCAGTATAGTTTTGATTTGCATCTCCCTGATTGCTAATAATGGTGAACATTTTTTCATGTATCTATTGGACATTTGTATCTCTTCTTTTGTGAAGTGTCTATTTAGTACAATTGCCCATTTCTTGATTTTTTTTTTTTAGCTTGAATTCTTTTAAGTTATTTGTCTATTCTAGATATCAATCTTCTCTCAGAGGGATAGCTGGCAACGATCTTCTCCCATTCCATAAGCTTTCTTTTTAGTCTCTTGGTGATTTCCCTTGATGAGAAGCTTTTTAATGTCATCCCATTTATTAATTCTTATTTTAGTTTTCTGAGCTTGGGGGGAGGGGCTTACTGAGGAAGTTTCTACCCGTGCCTATATGTTGGAGTGTTATACCTATACCCTCCTCTAGTATTTTCTAAATTCCAGGTCTTTGATCCATCTCCAGTTAACTCCTGTGCAGGGTGAGAAGTAATGATTTAGTTCCATTTTCTACAGCTGGGTAACCAGTTTTCCCAACATCATTTGTTGAAAAAGCTGTCCTTTCTCCAACATATGTGTCTGGAACCTTTGTTAAAAATCAATGATAGCTGGGCATGGTGGCGCACGCTTGGAATCCCAGCATTTGGGAGACTGAGACCAGAGGATCCGAGTTCGCAGCCAGCCTCAGCTACCTAGTGAGGCACTCCGCACCTTAGTGAGACTCTGTTTCAAAATAAAGAATAAAAAATAGGGGTGGGGGTATAGCTCAGAGGTAGAGTGCCTCTCTATCAATGATAATAGCATGGTGATCTATGTTCATCAACTGGTAGCAAATGTGCTATTCTGGTGTGGGATATTGATGCTGGGGGAACCTATATGTATATGTGGGGACAGAAATATATGGGAAATCTCTGTGGTTTCTGCTCAACTTTGCTATGAACCTCAAGCCATTCTAAAAAATAACATCTTTTTTAAAAAATCAATTGGCTATAAGTGTATAGATTTGTTTCTGTATCTTCTATTCTGTTCCACTGGTCTATGTGCCTGTATTTGTGCCAATACAATGCTGTTTTTATTACTATAGTTCTGTAGTATAATTTGAAGTCAGGAATTGTGAATGGTTCTTATTGCTGAGAATTGCTTTGGCTATTCTGGGTCTTTTGTTTCGCCATATAAAATTTAGGATGGATTTTTCTAGGTCTGTGAAGAATGACATTGGTATTTTGATAGGGATTGCACTGACTCTGTAGATCACTTTTGGTAGAATGGCCATTTTGATATTTATCCTGCTTATCCAAGAGCAAGGGAGATCTTTCCATCTTCTAAGATTTTCTTCAATTTCTTTCTTTAGTTTTATAATTTTCATTTTAAAAGTCTTTTACCTCATTGGTTAGATTTATTCCTAGGTATTTTATTGGTTTTGAAGTTATTGTGAATGGAATTATTTCCTAGACTTCTTTCTCAGTGGATTCATGACTGATATATAGAAAAGCTACTGACTTTTTAAGGTTGATTTTTGTATGTCACTACTTTGCTGACTTTGTTCATCAGCTCTAGTATCCTTTTGGTTGAGATTTTGGGTCTTCTAAATATAGGATCATGTCATTGGCAAATAGAGATAATTTTTAGTCTTTTTTTCTATTTGAATTCCTTCTCATCTTATTACTCTGGCAAGAGTCTCAAGGCCTATCTAGGAATAGTGATAGAGGACATTCTTGTCTTGTTCCTGATTTTAAAGGGAATTCCCTCAGTTTTTCCCCATTCAATAAGATGTTAGCTTTGGGTTTATTGTATATTGCCTTAACGATGTTGTTGTACATTCCTTCTATTCCAATTTTCTACAGTGTTTTTTTTTTTTTTTTTTTTTTTAACATGAATGGGTATTGGATTTTGTCAAATGCTTTTCCAGCATCTATTGAGATGATCATGTAATCTTTGTCGTTAGCTCTATTTATATGGTGAATAACATGTATTGATTTACTTTGTTGAAACAGCCTTGCATTCCTTGGATAAAACCAACTTACAATTTTCTTGATGTGGTTTTGAATGTGCATGGCTAGTATTTTGTTTAGAATTTTTGTGTCTATGTTCATCAATAATATTGGTCTGTTTTTTTCTTTTCTTGAGGAATCTTTATTTGATTTTGGTATTAAGGTGATACTGGCTTCATAGAAAGAGTTTGGAAGAATTTCATCTCTTTTAATTTCACAGAATAATATGTGAAGTATTGGGTTTAGTTCTTCTGTAAAGGTTTTGTAGAATTCTGCTGCACTGAATTCACACTTCTGGACCTAGGATTTTCTTTAATGGAAGGCTTTTTATTGCTCTTTCTCTTTGCTTGCTACTGATCACATTAGGTTTTCTATATCTTCTTGGTTCAATTTAGGTAGGTTGTATGTGTCTAGAAATCTTTTGATTTATTCCATATTTTCCAGTTTATTAGAATATAAATTTTCAAAATAGTTTCTGATGAGTCTTTGGATATCCCCATTGTCTGTGGTGATATCTGCTTTTTCATTTCAGATTTTAATACTTTGAGTTGATTCTCTCTTTTGGCTAGGTTGGCTAGGGGTCTGTCAATCTTGTTAATCTTTCAAAGAACCAGCTTTCCAGCTTTTCGTTTTATTGATTCTTTGTATTTTTTTCTCATTTCATTAACTTCTGCTGATTTTAATTATCTCCTGCCTTCTCCTGGCTTTGGGATTAGGCCGGTCCTGTTTTTCTAGGTCCTTGAGGTGTGTCATTAGGTTATTTTTTGGTGGCTTTGATTTTCTTATGTGGGCATTCAGTGGTATACATTTTCCTCTTAAAGCCACCTTCAAAGTGTCCCGTAGATTTTGGTACAGCATTTCTCTATTTTAATTCTAGGAATTTTTCTTATTTCTCTGCTTATTTCTTTTCTGATCTAATCCTCATTTAAGAGTGTATCATCCAGTCTCCAAGTACTTATGTACTTTCTTTTGTTCTTCCTGTTGTTGATTTCTACTTTCTTTCCATTGTGATATGACAAGATGCAGGGAATTATATTACTTTTTAAAAATTTGCTGATACTTGCTTCGTGGCCCAGAATGTGGTCTCTTTTGGGGAAGATTCTGTGAGCACATAAGACTGTATTCAGCTGCCGTTGGTTGAAATATTTTATATGTATTTATTAGGTCCATTTGGTTTATAGTGTTCTTTAGGTCTGAAGAATCTTTATTCATCTTTTGCCTGGAAGATCGATCTGGTGGTGTGAGTTGTGTGTTGAAGTCTTCTAGTATTGTTGTATTTAGATATATTCAAAGCCTGATCGCCCAAAGAGTTTGTTTTATAAAAGTGCATGCACCCACATTTGGGGCATAAATGTTTACTATCATTATATCTTCTTGTTGGATTCTTTTATTAATAAAACATGACCTTTTTCTCTTCTGATGTGTTTTGCTTAAAGTCTGTTTTGTCAAATATGAGCATTGCTACCCATGCTTGTTTTTGGTCTCCATTTGCATGGTATATCTTTTTCCATTCTTTCACCTTTACTGTATGGCTATCTTTGGCTGTAAAATGAGTTTCTTGCAAGCATCATATAGTTGGATTATGTTCTTTAATCCACAGTGCCAGTCTATGCCTTTTAGTTGGAGAGTTAAGACTTTGACATTGTGTTATTGAGATATGATCTTTGTTTCCTGTCATTTTGAGTTCTATTTTCTTTTGATGTAATGTTATTGCTCCTTTGCTTATCTGCCCATCTGGTGGACTTTGCCCCTTTCTGCTTCTTTTTTCTTCTTTGTGTTTTATTTCTTTAAGTATTTTCTCTAGTGCTGGCTTGGTAGTCATGAATTCTTTTAGTTTCTACTTTTCTTGGAAGGTTTTTATTTCTCCATCAATTTTGAATGATATCTTTGCTGGATACAGCTGTCTTAGTTGGAAGTTGTTTTCTTCCAGAGTCTGGAGCCAGCACCTCCTGGCTTTCAAGACTTGGGTTCAGAAGTCTGGAGTAATTCTTATTAATTTTTCCCTGAATGTCACTTGTTTCTTTGTCCTCACTTCTTTTAAGATTCTTTCCTTGGGCAGTTAGTCATTTTGATTATTATGTGGCATGGGGGAGTCCATCTTTGATCTTGTCTTGCCGGTGTTCTGAATGTCTCCTGTACACGAAATGTCCAAGTCTTTTTCTATGTTTGTGAAATTATCTGATATTATTTCTCTGAAGAGGTTTCTGCTACCTTTGATTTGTGCTTCTAGACCTCTTCAATGCCTATTATCTGTAAGTTGAGTCATTTCATATCATTTCATATTTGTTGGATATTCAAGTTGTTTGTCTTCTCTATATTGTTTACTGTTTTCAGTTTTGAATGAACTGTCTTCCAAGAGTGATACTCCAGCCTGCCAGAAGTGTTTTCTATTGCAATTTTTAATTCATTTATTGACTTCGTCATTTTACTCAAAGCCTACTTTCAATTCTTACTTAGGGCCTCAATTTATCTGTTGATATGCGCTTTCATTTCCTGTAAATTTTCTTTGAGGCCTTTGGTCATATTGAAGATCAATATTTAGAATTCTCCTACTGACATTTCCTGCAGGTCAGTATTGGTGATCTCCCTTGTTGAGTTGTAGCAGTTTATTGTTTCATTGTTCTTCATTCTTTTATTTTCAGAGTTGTCAGGTTTATATTTCTGTTGTCTTGGCATCTTCTTCCTCTTTGTGTGTGAGTCCTGTGTTTATTATCACTTTAAAATAAGGCCTATACTGGGGGTATATATTTGCCTCTACAAATCTCATTATTTCCAACTTTTGAGTTTGTCCCCCAGAGCCTCTTTAACAAGATATAGTTCTTAGTGCAGATGAATAGCAGTCTCTGGCTGCAGGCCATAGTGTTCTCCAGGCCCATACTCCAAAGGGCCAGAGACTATAATGTTATTTTCAGAGCCTGCTGCCTTCTGGTTGGGATTTAATGCCCACAACCACCACCATTGATCTGCTGAGTGTGAACCTGTGAAACTGATGAGCACTGACCTCTGTGTCCAATGGGCCTAAGCCCAGTTGGGTCAGTGGTTTCTGTGTTCCAAGCTTGTGGCTCAGTTCTCCAAGCTCTGATGGCTCAGGCGCAAAGCCACTGATCTGCAGGTTATGACAACGTGGAGCACTGGCATGCATGCATGCCAGACACAAACTCTGCTGGTATTGAGTTTCCATCCTGCAACTGTGCTCACATGAACCCCTGCCAGCCCCTGACCTTCCTTTCAGGGCCCAAGTTCTGGCAGGGAGATTGTACCATTCTGAGCCTGGGGCTTGAGTGGCTCAGTTATTTAGCCCCAGAGATACCACTGCTGCTCTGGGCCACTGAGATCAGTGAGTTCTTATTGGCCTCTGGCATTGGTTCTTGTAATGCCCAAATATAGCCAGGCAGTTTAGAGCTTCCCAAGCTGCAACTCAGTAGGCTGAGTCATTTTGCCCCGAAGACACCACGCTGATTGTCTTGTGGTGATTGTTCGAGACCCTGCAAGGATGAGGCAAACTGTGGACTCTAGGTCCCTCCTGCCTGAATGTCCCTACGGACTGCTACTTCAGGATTTCTGCTGTGTGATTTGCGAACTCAGACTCTATGAGTCTGTTCTTTGCCATGCAAGTTTCTGTGGCTGCACAGAGCAGTCTCCTGCTGGGATGACTTGTTAACTCATGGTCTTGATGAGTGCTTCTTGTGTCCCTGCAGGCAGAGATGAGTTCAGCTGCAGCTGTAGGATATAGCTGAGCAGTCTGGGTAGTCAGGTCTGTAGTTGCTGGCTGTAATGTCTGGATCAACAAGGTTGTGCTGCTGCTTTGCTGGAGTTGAACATTTTGGGTTTGTTTGTTTGAATATTTTCTAGTTCTGTTTTTAATCCAGAAAAAATTCTATATATTGCTATTTATGTGCAATGACTGCTCTTAGTGGGAAAATGATAGACTCTATTTTCAAGAAACTAGTGGAATAGTATGGTTATTATCTCTGATTTTAAAATGTTTAAGTCAGTTAGATTTATTCAAATCACATAACGCAACTGTCACCAAACAAACATTGGCAATAATACGTATTTATCTTCAAATAATAATTCTTAGCCGGGTGTGGTGGCGCACGCTTGTAATCCCAGCATTCGGGAGGCTGAGACCGGAGGATCCGGGTTCGCGGCCAGCCTCAGCTACCTAGTGAGGCTCTCTGCAACTTAGTGAGACTCGGTTTCAAAATAAAGAATAAAAAATAGGGCTGGGGGCATAGCTCGGAGGTAGAATGCCCCTGAGTTCAACCCCTAGTACCGCAAAAAAAAAAAAAAAAAAAAAAATAATAATAATTCTTAAAGCTCCCCAACTACTTTCACTGGTGATTTATACCACTTTGATAGCAATTATTTTATCATGGATAATAGAACAATGTATTCTTACATGCTAAACTTACTAAACTTTCAGTTAAAGGATAGTGTTTGAATTAAGAATTCTTTTCCTTAAAAATCAAAACAGAATCTGGAACTAATAATGCAGCTACTTCATTACTAGAATATTTTTTTCCTAATATAAAATAAAGGAGCTCTGATATTTAATGTTTTCAATAGGTAATGTTAACTCAAACTTTTATAACAATATTTATATCTCGATGAATTTATATTAGTAGCATCTAACAAAATCATACACAAAGTAAATATTTAATATACTTTGATGAATGGAAAAGAGTATAGTTTCCATGTTCATGAAGAGACTTTAGAAAGAAATTGTCTTTGGATATTAATTGCCTTTTTCTATCCTTTAAAAGTTTAGTAAGTTCAGCATATAAAAATATATTGTTATGTAAGTAAATATGCATATTATAAATTACTAATGTGAGATGTTAGGGTGATTTAAAATTGTTTTATTTGAAGACAACAAGTGACTACTAATTTTAGTTTGGGCCAGCACTATATTTTTTAATTTGAGAAAGTAACTTGAGAAACAGAAGATCTCAAGCACATCAAATTTTATACGTTAAATATAGTCTTTTTATATGCCAATTATACCTCAATAAAGCTGTTAAGAAATAAAATCTCAAGTCACATGTCCTAATAATATGTTCAAGATACATAATATATAATGAATGATTGTGGTTTCTTAATTCTAGTTATATACTACTAAAGAAAGCTTATTTTAACTGGTATCAGAAAAATTATTTCAAATTACACCTTTTCTTCAGCATTTTTGAGCCTAAGATATGTCTAGAAGGAAATGGGTTGTGATAGAAGGGTGTCCAGGGGGCTTCTAAACAATTTGGGATGTTATATTTCTTATCCTGGCTGGCGAGCACAAGGAATTAATTTTTTCTTTATACTACACATATATGTGTTATACACTCTTCTGCTAATAGAATGTATTTCACAATAAAATTTTTAATAAGGAAAGATATTATTTACACTAAAGAACCAAGGTACAGAACAAGTAAGTGGTCAGATTTTATGAATCAATAAAAGCATATCTTTTCCCTGCCTGATTTTGGATAAAACTGAGATAGATGTAGGAATCAGAGAACTGGAGATCAAAATATTACCTTTATTACCAATAAGGCTGATTTTAAAATGTAGTCTTAAATCTGCAGCAGCTAAATCAATTAACTAATTCTTCACTTCAGAATATAGGAAATTACTAAGCAAAAAGTGGCACAGCTAGATAGACTTCTTCCACAAGGGTAAGATCATCATGCATACTTTCTCCAAGTATGCAGTCCTAATTAAAAAAAAAAAAAAATCCAGAAGTGGGAGAGCTTTAATTCATTCTCCTAAACTCTCCTTTCAGATTAGTCACTTCTGTTTCCTTGGCAATAATATAGAGGCCAGAAAGTGTTGATTTAGCACTTTCCTTCTGCAAAAGTTCATATAAAATGAGGAATAAGTTTCCCCTGATAATATAGAAATAGCAAATTATGATGAAAATGGTAGTTCAAACAATTGAGTTTCCTTAATTTATCTAAAGAGACCTAATGGAAAGGCAATCAGGAACTACATTAAGAATGGTAACAGCAAGCCAGATACAGAGAATAATCCAGGTAGATAACCACGTGGGGATTTTTCCTTGATTCTATTAATGTTGTATATTGCCTTGACTCATTTCCATATTGACTCACTTTGCATCATTATGATAAACTCCACTTGATAATAATGCGTACTCCATATGCAAGCCAGGCAGTAGTTTTATTTTATTGAGTTCTTTATGTGACTTTGGACTCAGAGTAATGCTAGCCTCATGAGATTGAAAATATTCCTTTTTCTTCCATTTTTGGGAGGTATTTTTGAAAGGATTAGTATTAATTCTTCTATATATTATTGATAGAATTCACCCATGATCTTATTTGGTTTGGGGATTTTCTTTGATGGGAGGTTTACGATCACTAATTCAATCTCTTGTTACAGATCTGTTGAAATTTCTATTCTCCTTGATTAAGTTTTGATAATTTGTGTGTGTGTGTGTGTGTGTGTGTGTGTAGAAATTAGTCATTTCATTATTTACTTATTCATATACAATTGTTTATAATTGTATGCCAATATAATTGTTTATTAGTCCATTTTATTTTGGGAAGGTTAGTAGACCCAATTCTGATTCTGATTTTAGTAATCTGAGTGTTCTTTCCTTGTTTTTTCTTAGTCTAGTAAATATTTTGTCAATTTTATTCATCTTTTCAACGTTTTTCTCTGTTCTCCAAATCAGCACTCTAGTCTTTATTTCCTTCCTTTTGCTACCTTTGGATTTGATTTTTAGTTCCTTGAGGTGTAAAGCTAGGAAAGTTATTTATTTCAGACCTTTCTTTTTAATGTATCCACAGCTATAAATTTCCTCTAAGCACAACTTTCACCGTATTCCAAAAAATGTTGGTGTGTTGTATTCTCATTTTTGTCTAAAAGTATTTTCTAATTTTTCTTTGACCCTCTCTTTATTGAAGAATATGGTTTTTTAATTTCTATATACTTATGAATTTTCCACTTTTCTGTTATAGATTTTTAGTTTGATTATATTGTGGTCAGAAAAAAAATTCTTCAGATCATTTCAATATTTATCATTTTATCAACTCATGTTTTGTGTCCTAACATAATAGTCTATCCTATAATAGGTACCAAGTGAACTGGAAAAAAGTGTACTCTGCTGTTTGAGGATAGAATATTTTATATATGATTTTTAAGTCTAGTTGGTTATTATGGTTATTAAAATCCTTTGTTTTCCCAATCATCTTATCTAACTACTGCCCATTATTGGGAGTTTTATAATGATATCATTATTATTATTATTATTATTATTATTATTATTATTATTATAGAGCCGTTTTCTCCTTCGGCTGTGTCTATTCTTGCTTATCTTTTGGGGCTTCTTTTTATATGTGTATATACTTACCTTTTATCAATATATAATGCTCTTTCTAATTTCTCTAAAGTCTCTTTTGTATAGTAGTAAAATGTCTCAGCTTTCTTTGGGTAACTATTGGCATCTTTTCACACATGTCATTGGATCTAAATTGAGTATCTTATAAAATACAGTTGCATTATTTTGTTTTTCCTTTTATTCTTTTTACTTGGTTCTGGGGATTAAACACAAGAATGTTCTACCTCCAATCTATATCTCCAGCCTTTTTTAAGGCAATACAGTCTCACTTAAGTTGCCAAGACTGGCCTCCAACCTGCAATCTTCCTGTCTCAGCCTCCCAAATACTGGGATTACAGGTGTGTACCACTATGTCTGGCTTGTTTTTATTTTAATCCATTCTTCCAATCTACCTTTTAATTGGAGAGTATAATTAATTAACATTTAAAGTAATTACTAATAGGGAGGTAGACATTCTCTATATCTTATGTCTTCTTTGATCCTCAATTCCTCCATTAATGCCTTCTAGTGTGTTTAATCTTTTGAAGTGTGCTACTCTGATTTCACTCTTCTTTTCTGTAATGTTTTACTTATTTTCAAGGTGGTCCCCTTGGTGATTATAATTAACTTTGTAAAATTATATTTTTATAAAATTATATCTGCTCCTTACAAAGCTCCATCCTACAACTTTATGTTGTTGTTTTCAAATATATATATTTACAGCCAGGTGTGGTGGTGCATGCTTATAATCCCAGTACTTGGGAGGCTGAGACAGGATGTGATGAATGCCTATAGTCCTAGTACTTGGGAGGCTGAGAAAGGTGGTTTGTGGCCAGCTTTGGCAACGTGTGAGGAACTCTCACAACTTAGTGAGAATCTGTTTCAAAATAAATAATAAAGTAAGGCTAGAGGTATAGCTTAGAAGTAGAATGCCCTTGGGTTGGGTTCCATCCCTATACCACACACACACACACACAAAAATTATATATATATATATATATATATATATATATATATATATATATATATTTTTTTTTTTTTTTTTTTTTTTACACATTGTGTGTCCACTGTCCACTGACATAGTCTGATAAGTATTGTTTTGTGCATTTTAGATCAAATTGGAAAAAAAAGATAAATTAGAAACAAAAATTACAATATTGGCTTTTACCAATGTTCTTTATTTCTCCATATGGGTTCAGTATAGTGTCTGGGGTCTTTTCATTTCTGCCAAAAGCACTCCCTTTAGGATTCCTATAAGGCAATTCTACTAGCATTAAATTCCCTTAGCTTTTGTTTACCTGGGAATGTTATTAATTTCTCCATCTTTGAAAGATATACAATTCTTGTTTGACAGTTGCTTTTTTCTTTCATCACTTTAAGTGTGCCATATTGAACTGGCTGTGGTGGTACATGCCTATAATCCCAGTACTTAGGAGGTTGAGACAGGCAAATCACAGATTTGAAGCCAGTATTGGCAACTTAGTGAGGCTGTTTCCAAATAAAAAATAAAATAGGGCTAGGGGTGTAACTCAATGATAGAATGCTCCTGGGTTCCATCCTAGCACCACACACGCACATACACAAAAGTAAATATGCCATACCATTGATTTTATGACCTCCTTGGTCACTGATTTATGTCCTCTGTGGTTTCTGCTAAGATATTGGGTGTTAAACTTATTAAGAATCCTTTGTAGGTGATGAGTCACTTTTCTATTACAGCTAATAAGATTCACTTTGTCTTCTGAAAGCCTGATTAGTGTCTCTATCTCTGTGTTTATCCTTCTTCTAGTTTTTTGAACTTCTTGGAAGGGTAGATTTATATCTTTTATCAAATTTGGGAAGGATTTTTCATTGTTTCTTCAAATATTCTTTATAGCCATTTATCTCTCTCCTTTCTTTCTGAAAGTCTCACTATATGTATGTTGTGCTGGATAGTGTCTCAGGTGCCCTTTATTTTTCTCTTCTGCCCTTAATATGAGACTTTTTTATACTTTTATTGGTGCATTGCAATTAGACATCATAGTGAGTTTTAATCTCTTTAATATTTAATGATTATTTCATCTTCTTGCTCAAATCTGCTATTTAAAACCCTGTGAGCTTTTCCATTTCAATTTTCATATTGCTAGTCTCTTGAATTTGTTAGGTTCTTTTTTATAATTTCTCTCTTTATTGATATTCTTTATTTGCTCATATATCATTCTCCTCATTTACTTCATATATTTGTCCATAGTTTCCTTTAGATCTATGAGCATATCTAATATAACTGATCGAAAGCCTGTGTCTAAAGTCTAATATCTCTATTTCCTCATGGAGAGTTTCTGTTAGTTTTTACTTTGAATGAGCCACATTTTCTTATTTCTTTGTATCATTTATAATTTGTTTAAAACTAAATATTTTAATTATCATTTCTGTTTTAGTTACCCTTTCCCGTCACTGTGTAAAAAATACCTGAGAACCACAACTTGGAGCAAAAACAGTTTATTTGGAGCTCATGGTTTTAGAGGTCAGTCCATGATGGCTGGCTCCAGGTCAGAAATGACTTGACAGCAGGGCAAGGTGGAGGAAAAGCCACTCTTACCTCATGGCAGATAGGAAGCAGAAAGAGAGGGAAGAGGGGCCAGGAATAAATATAGTCTATGGGGCCATGACCTCAATGATCCACCTCCTCTAGCCATATCCTACCTTCAAACTTGGCTGCATTGTCTGACACAAAGTAAATAATCAATTTTTGTACATTTTCCATTATCTAGAGTGATATAGTATATACAAAAATTACAACTGACAATTGTAATTCAAATCTTCTATATATTTATTATTTTTAAATTCTGAAAGCTATAAATCACATTATTTTTTATCTATATATTTCAACATCTATTTGTTGATTGACTCTAAAATATGGCAGTTTGTCAAGGAAAATAAAACAAATTACCTTTTTCTTCTGTTGCGATTTTATCACATTGAACATCTTTATTTTTCGGTGCTCCATTAAAAGTCTGCATCATCCTTTCAACATATAAATCATTGCCTAATCTATTTCTACAAAGGACTTCATAATTCTTATTTCTCTGGCTGTAAAAAAATAAAGTACAACCTACTTATTAATAAAATTAATTATCACTGAACATATTATCTCTTTATGTTACACTTTTCCTTGAAATGACTATTGCTGTTGTGGTTATACCAAAAAGTAAAGTGAGCACTCAGAAAAGCCCTTAGTTTAATTTTTAATTGACGAGTAATAATCATACATATTCATAGAGTAAAATGTGGTGTTTTGATATATGTATATATTTTATCAAACCAGAGTAAGTAGCATACCTACCATATCAAACATTTATTATTTATTTGTGGTGTGAACATTCAAAATCCTCTCTTCTGGCTATTTTGAAATCTACATTGTTTACTTATAGTAGTCACCCTATTGTGCAACAGAACATCACAATTTAATCCTTCTATCTAACTCTAACTTGGTACCTACTGACCAACATCTCCCTTTTCGCTTTCAAAACTTCACCTCATTAGTAAAGAATATAGTAAAGGTAGGGGCTTTTCCTCCATTTAATATAAACATTTTCCATATAATTTTACAGGACACATATGCTAGTGTATAGACAGAAATCCCAAAGGACCCTTAGAAAAACAAAGGTACAGAACCCTTAATATAGCATCTAAATTACAAAAGCAAGGTAGACAACTGAACTATACATACATTACTTTCTCAGCTTCTTCAGATTCTACAGAGACCATGACTGTTGGAAGGTCAAAAAATCGTAGTGTTTCTGTCTCTGTGAGTATTATCTCTATATTCTTCTCCAGGTCTTCTTTTGTTATGATTGTTTCAGGTGCTGCCCTCACAACTCGTAAATCTAAAATACATGTCTTGATAAAAATCACTTACTAATTGCTATTTTTAATTTACATTTTTCTTCTTAGTAGCCAAAGTACTATATGTCATATATTGCAACTGATTTTATATGGTCAAGGAACAAGTTATGAGAAGTAATTTATTTAACTTTTCTAAAACCAAATTGGATATTATAGCCTATAAACCATATCCTTCACTGACTATAGGTATAAAGTCTAGACTAGTTTCAAACCTATACTCATAACTACAAGGGGCATTCTCATATAACTATCCCACACTAATAGGAATCCCAGTACTTGGGAGGCTGAGACAGGAGGATCGCAGGTTTCCAGCCAGCCCCAGCTATTTAGTGAGACCCTCTGCAACTTAGTGAGACCCTGTATCAAAATAAAGAATAAAAAATAGGGCTAGGGGTGGTGTAGGCCGGAGGTAGCATGCCCCTGGGTTCCATCCTCAGCACCGCAAAACAAACAAACAAATAAATAAAATAAAAGAATTACAGGGTGATTGATTATTGGCACCATGCAATAAGAATATGGGGGCAAGTTTAATTTTGGGTATAGCACACAACCCTTCTTTATTCCCTGAAGTTAATTTCTAGTCTATTTCATAGCAACCTTCCTATTGTCTTTTGATTTAGATTTTAGGCTACCTCTAATTATCTTCAACAGGAGCTCCAAAGACCCTCCAAGTTCTGATTGATTATCGAAATGGGCTAGCTAAATGTTCATGAAAATATAAGGTTGAAGAGGATTAGCCAAAACCTTTAGGATAGTAAGAAGTCCAAGGTCCTTGAAAAATTTTACTAAGGGTAAAGTTTCAGGGCTGAGTGAATTTGGAATTGGTTATGTGGGTAATAAGAAGGCATGACATGGCAACAAATGAATCATCAACATTTGGAATGGCTAAACAAATTATAGTATAGTCATCTATGAACGTTAAATAGTAACTATAATTTTTTAAATTGTGAAAATGTTTGTGAGAAACGTTAAAGGACAGAACAGTATGGAACATGATCTATACTGCAGTTATAGTAAGGTAAATTATTATGCAGATGGACAAGTTCAGGAAACAGGAAATTCTTAATTGCTAATCATGTTTAGCATCGGGTGTTTCATTTAAAAATAATCTTTAATTATTACTTGTGCAATAGTAAAATTTTAAAATAAGGAAATGATATTACTTATGTTAGTAAATTTGGATATAAATAAAAAAGTAAATGAATTAATTATTCACATGGACACAAGTTGACATTTCTACTGCAAACTCTTTATCTCATCAATGAAGAAAATATCAGAGAAGTTAGGTGAGAAATCTAAGACTACATAGGAATACTGGCAATTTTGAGACTAGAAATTTAGGCTCTTGATTCTTTGATCTCTTACTTTTAGACCACCAGATTATCATCTATGATTTAGTTTATATTTCTTTAAAGTAGCATCATGGCAAAGATGCTAATTATAAAAATAATCTTACATTAGAGGTGCCACATATATAAAACCTAATATAGTAACTTCTAAGTTATGAAAGTTAGAGTTTGATGAAAGTACTAGTTTTGTTGACCTGTTTTTTTGTACTGGGGATTGAATCTAGGATCATTCTACTTCTAAGCTATAACCCCAGCCTTTTTTATTTTGAAACAGTCTCACTATGATACTGATGCTGTCCTTGAGCCAGCAATACTCCTGTCCTTAACCTTCCAAGTACTGGACAGCAAATAGGATTTTTCCAGGATTTCTGTATCATTTCCTTAATGTTGCTTGAATCTGATATATACTGAGAAATTAACAACACTATATACCTATGGGATCTTTCTATTTCATGGATCTGGATCCCCTAACACTAGACTAACCCTACAGCAGATCATGACTACACTTCTGTTTCTACCTAGAAAATAATCACAAATCAATCTGCCTTGCCCAAACCTTTTTACTACTGGTGATGGATGGAATGAATTTTTCTCCACTCCTGATGGTTCTTCCAGAAGGAGAGAGCTCTAGCCCCATATGAAACTCATAGCTCCTCTCCACATCATTACTCATGAAGCCCCTTGAGAAGATTAAGGGAAGACTGAGGTGGCTTAGAAACTTTGATGAATGGGTTAGTAAGTCTATCAGCTTTGGGGGGGTTTAAGCAGAGTTTTATTCATATGATATTTTGGCTCCAATCTATCATATCTACCCTTACCGTATTTTTTGTTAATTTAGAACTATGTAGGGAAAAAGATGCTATTGTTTGGCTGCTTGCAGAAACTAGTAAAAAGCAACCTATGAAGTCTTCCTTGGCTTCTGACTGAGCAACAATGGGTCCAATAATAATTATATACAATTGAGTTACAAAAGCAATTTATTCAAACTTTTCACAAGGAATTATATACAAATCAATACACTTTATGGGTTCATGTAAGAGGTGTCTATTATTTATTCATTGAGGAATCTTACCTACTTTCTGCTTTCTTCCTCCCTACTGCAGACCCTCCTACTGTCACATTGGATAGGAGGCCGTGCCACGGGAGAGAACTCAGCAAGGATTCTAAGTACAGGAAAGCTATCTTAAGAGGGTCCCCAGATGGCTGAATGGAATGACCTTGTTGCCAGCTTCTCCAGGGGATGGAATCTAAACTGCAGAACAGCTACACTTTTGGGGGGACAGTAAAGTTTAGTTGCGACCAGAGAGAGACTTGAAAAAAACAGACTTTGGAGAGCAGACAGGACTTTGAAGAATACCTCAGCACCTTTGACTTGGCAGTGTAGGAAAGGTAAAATAAAGAGACCCCAAGAAAATGCAACTAGCACAGGTCTTAGCATTGTGTACAATCTAAACAGACAGTGAACTTAGAATCTGCATAGCATTCTGACAGTAAGAACTTGGTTCCTGGAGATAGGGAAATATAGAGACAATTTCTCAAGATGGCTTCCCATCCTGCATCATGATTATATATTGGAAAGTAGAGTATGTCCTTACGTGACAGTGTTATACAGTGAAATAATGTTTCTCAAACTTTAGTGTGCATCAGAATCATCCTGAGGACTTATAAAAGGTTTTACTAGACTTTAAAAAAAAATTAATAAATTTTTATTTTAGAATAGTTTCAGTTGTGCAGAAAAGTTATAAGAATATTACAGTTCCTGTATACCCTGCATCATTTTCCCATTTTAATGTTATTATGGTATATTTAATATAACTAATGAACCAATATTGATATTTTATTATCATCTAAAGTCTATATTTTATTACAGTTTCCTTAGTTTTTAACTAATGCCATTTTTTTCTGTTCTAGAATCTCACCCAAGATACCTAACATTGCATTTAGTCATCATATTTCCTTAGGCTTTTCTAGACTGTGATAGTCTCACACTTTCTTTGTTTTTTATGGCTGATAGTTTGAGGAGTACTGGACATACACTTTGGGGAATGTCCTTCAGTTTTGGTTTGCCTGATGTTAGACAAATGTTATGAATTTCTGGGAGGAAGCCTATAGAAGTAAAATGAACCCAGGAGCATTCTACCTGAAACTATACCCCCAACATTATTACTATTATTATTATTTATTAATTTATTTATTTTTGAAGTACTGAGTATGGAACCCAGGGGCATTCTACCTCACAGCTACACCCCCAGCCCTCGTTTTTATTCTTTATTTTTGAAACAGGGTCTCACTAAGTTGCAGAGTGCCTCACTAAGTAGCTGAGGCTGGCCAAGAACCTGGATCCTCTGGTTTCAGCCTCCCAAGTACTGGGATTACAAGCGTGTGCAACCGCGCCCGGCTTATTCTATATTTTATTTTGAATCAGGTCTCACTAAATTGTGGAGGGTCTCACTAATTTGTGGAGGTTGGCTACAAACCTGTGATCCTTTCTCAGCCTCCCAAGTACTAGGACTACAGGCATTCACCACCATGCCCAGCTGATTTCTCTGCTTTACAGTATTTCTTCACCTCACCCTTTTACACACTGCATTCTTTAGAAGAAAGGCAAAATGAAAAGTCCACACTTACAAAATGAAATGTTAAGCTCCACCTTATTGAAGGAGGAATATCTACATTAATTATTTAGATTTTTTTTTTGTAGAGATTTGTCTATTCTTGGCCCTTTATTCAGTCATTTATTTATATCAGTATTGATTCATGGGCATTTATTTTATAATCTGGGTTATAAAGTGATACTATACTATTTATTTTGTGATTGAAATCATTCTTTCACAGTGGGAGCTCTTTCTGATGGCTGCTATGTCTCTTTAACATATTCCTTTTGATTTTTTGGTGGGTTTTGTTTTGTTCGCTTATTTACTTTCTAGCTCATCTTGTAGATTTCCTGCCTCAGTCCTAGAATCAGTTCATTCTCAAAAAGCCATGGTTTCTTTTACTGGAGAATAGTATTAGAAACCAAAATTTCAATATTCATCTATTTCAGTTATTTATCCAATATGCTTATTATCTGTTGTGTACTTAAAATACGTATGGTAATGCTTTCCAAATGCTGGCTTGTGTAGTGGGAATTAGCAGGAGAGTATCTATTTATTTATAAATACAATTAAGAGATGGAGGATCCAGCTGGTCACAGTGGTACATGCCTGTAATCCCAGTTCTTAGAAGGCTGAAACAGGACGATCACAGGTTCGAAGTAAGCCTCAGAAACCTAACCAGACCCTGTCTCAAAATGAAAAATAAAAAGGGATACACCTCAGTGGTAGAGCCCCATGGAAAAGAGAGAGAGAGAGAGAGAGAGAGAGATAAAGAGAGAGAGAGAGAGGAGAGAGGGAGAGAGAGAGAAGGATTCTACAATGTATGATAACCTAATTGAAGGAATGTATTTGGGGGAAAGCTGTAGACATTAAAGACAAAATATTTGTTACCTGTAAAGCTAGGCAATCTTTCTCGTTTATAGGATGGTTCTTCCAAATCTTCTGCTATTGATTCAGATGTTGATATACTTGACTTAGAAACTGTACTGCTTCCTAAAGCTGACCTTTAACAATGAATAACATTATTTATTTAAATATAGTTCTAGACAATTAAATATATAAATTAAAATATAGTAGGAGAAAGAAAATATACCATAATCATATCAGCAGCACATATCAAAGTAAAATGACTTAAAATATCAAAGCAGAGCATGGTGGTGCACACCTGTAATCCTGGTACTTGGGAAGTTGAAAAGGGAAGATCACAGGTTCAAAGTCAGTCTCAGCAACTTAGCAAGACTCTCAGCAACCTAGTGAGGCCCTGTTTCAAAATAAAAAATAAAAAAGGGCTAGAGGTGTAGCTCAGATGTAGAATACCCCTGGGTAAACTCCCCAATATCACAAAAATTATTGAGTTGATTTTTAATGTTCTTTAAATAAAAAGTAATTTAAAATATATTTTAGAATAACATGTCAAATATGTGCCTAAAGTCACTCAATGCATTCCCAATACATGTTAAACAAAAGTCCAAAATTCAGCCTATCTTCTCAGCCTTTTATTTTCATTACCACTCGTCTCTCTTTCCTTACCGTACTCCTATCTCAGCTTCCCAACTACTAAGATTACAGGTGTGCACTATCACGCCCAGCTAGAGGTATTCTACCTTGGAGATATGCCCTAGCCTGTTTGTTCTTTCTTTCCTTCTCTCTCTCTCCTTCCTGCCTTCCTTCCTTCCTTCCTTTTTTTTTTAAACAATGTCTCTCTAGGTGGCAGAGAGTCTCACTAAATTGCTGAGGCTGGTTTCAAACCTGTGATCCTCCTGTCTCAGCCTCGCAAGTTACTCAGAAAATCTTAACAATCTATTTACTTTTTTTTTTTTTTTCCATCACTGGTGATTGAGCCCATCACTGGTGATTGAGTCTTACTGAGGGTCTCAGTAAGTTGCTGAGGCTGATCCTAAACCTACAATCTTCCTGTCTCAGCCTCCCAAGTACTGGGATTACAGGCAGTGCACGACCACACCTGGCAATAATCTACACACTTTCCACAAATTTTTTGGTGTAAGTTTGCAGGGAACTCCAATCACACTGAGTTCTGCATCTAATTAAAACATGGGAGCAACATACAGATGGCACACTAGGATGATAGACTAAAGCTTGAGACTTGGAGGCAACTTATATTTAAGTTATATATGCATGCATCTTTAATGGAAAGACAATATATATGAGAAAGAACTATAGGACAACATACATTACCTTGTAAACTGACCTAACATACTAGGATTTATTGTATTCTGATATAGGCTATAGGAAGAAATAAAGTCTGATCCAAGTGATCCTTCTTGTGATGTCAACAGTTTATTTGGTTTTGCTGTACCAAGGTGTGGATCTGGACAGTAAAGAGGTCGAGGAGTAACATCAACTCCATTTACATCAAGTACCTGTAGAAAATGATAATATAAAATAAAATAATTTTAAAAGATGAAGTTTCTAAATAATGATTCCTAAAAAATAGAAATAGGCCTACTATTAAAAATATAATGTTTCTAGAATAAAATAAAGATGAAAAATTGAATAATGGTAAATTTTTGCATAAGAAGTTTCTTCAGAGCTGGGCGTGGTGGCGCACGCTTGTAATCCCAGCATTCGGGAGGCTGACACCGGAGGATCCGGGTTCGCGGCCAGCCTCAGCTACCTAGTGAGGCACTCCGCAACTTAGTGAGACTCGGTTTCAAAATGAAGAATAAAAAATAGGGCTGAGGGTATAGATCGGAGGTAGAATGCCCCTCAGTTCAATCCCAGTACTGCAAAAAAAAAAAAAAAAAAAGAAGTTTCTTCAATATTCATACAGTTTTTAAAAGTCTTATTCATGCTTTACTATATACAAGTAATACACACAGTCATGCATTGCTTGACACTAGGGTTATGTTCTGAGAAATGTTAGGTGATTTTGTCACTGTTGGCATAAGCAAACTTAGATGGTATAGATCAACTCAATGTGGCCTTGATGAAATCAAGAGACAGGGTAATCACAAGATGTGTGAGGCTGCTGCTGGTATAACATGCCATATTGTTTTATAGTAAACTTTGCAAAATGAATAATAGGAGTATGCTTGAAAATAATGATTAAAAGGCACAGTATAGAAAATATACAAACCAGTAACCCAGTCAATTCACCATGAGGTATTATGTACCACAAACAAATGCATAGCAACACAGGTTTGTTCACACCAGCATCATCACAAACACATATGCAATGCTTTGATCTGCAATACTACTGTGGCTATGGCATCACTAGTGGATAAGAATATTTTGGCTCCATTAGAATCTTAATGACTATTGTCATATATGTTATCATGGACTGTCAGGTAGGTATGTAGCACATGATAGTATTAATTGCAGGAAATCAAAAGAATAGGAAGATAGTTTATCCACTTGTTAATATTTTGGTCTAATAAATATTGTATGTATAGGCTTTTAAAAACTTATTAATAGCTGGGTGTGGTGGTGCACACTTGTAATCCCAGTACCTGGGAGGCTGAGACAGGAGGATCGCAGGTTTGTGGTCAGCCTCAGCAACTTAGTGAGACCCTGTTTCCAAATAAAATATAAAATGGGTCTGGGGGTATAAAGCAGAGATAATAGGCCCCTGTGTTACATCCCCAGTACCACAGAAAAAACCCTCATTATTTTTGTTAATATTTTATTAATAAACATTTCCCAGTTTATTACATATTTTTAGTTCATCTTAATCCTTTTAGTTATGAAATTTAACTACAAACAATTTAACTTTTTGCATAGCAAAGAAAGCTATCAAGAGACAAAAGAGAAAGCCTATAGAATGGGAGAAAATCTTTGCCATCTATACTTCTGACAGAGGACAAATATCTAGACTATATGAAGAACTCAAAACACTTAACACCAAAATATCAAATAAGCCAATTACAAAATAGCAATAGAGCTGAATAGGAGAAATACAAATGTCCAGCAAACAAATGAAAAAATGTTCACTATCATTAGCAATGAGGAAATGTAAATCAAAACCACAGTTTCCATCTATCTCCACTTAGAATGACAATCATCAAAACACAAATAAAAAAACCAGGCATGATGGCACATACTTATAATCCCAGTACTTGGGAGACTGAGATAGGAGGATCACAGGTTTGCGGCCAGCCTCAACAACTTAGTGAGACTCTTACCACAAAATAAAAAATAAGCCGGGCATGGTGGCGCATGCTTGTAATCCCAGCATTTGGGAGGCTGAGACTTGAGGATCCGGGTTCGCGGCCAGCCTCAGCTACCTAGTGAGGCACCCCACAACTTAGTGAGACCCTGTTTCAAAATAAAGAATAAAAAATAGGGCTGGGGGTATAGCTGAGAGGTAGAATGCCCTGGATTCAATCCTTAGTACCACAAAATAAATAAACAAAATAAGGCCAGGGTGTAAGCTCAGAGGTAGAAATCCCCTGGTTTCATTCCTCAGTATCCCCCTCCAAAAGAATACAAAAAATAATAAATGTTGAGGATGTAGGGAATTTGGAACTCTTATACACTGTTGGTGAGATTGTAATTAAGTACAACTCTGGAGTTCAATATAGAGGGTTCTCAAAAGACTAGGAAGAGAACTACCATACGACCCAGCTATATCATTACTTGGTATCTTTCCAAAAGAATTAGAGTACTATAATGATATTTGCATATAAGTATCAAGGAAAAACTACTTTCATAAAATGAGCTTTAGAGTATACTCACTTTTTGTGTTCACAGGTCCACAATTCGTGATAGCCAAATTATGAAACTCACTTAGGTACTTGCCAAATAGATGAATGGATAAAGAAAAGGTGATATCTTTACATAAGGAAGTTTTATTCATAAAGAGGAACAAAATTGTGTCATATGCAGGTAAATGGATGGAACTTGAGAACATTTTGCTAAGTGAGGTAAGCAAGTCTCAAGACAGTCAAGGGTCGAATGTTTTCTCTCATATGTGGAAGTCAGAGAGAAAATAAGAAAAAAAAAAGGACTTCAGATTAAAGAGAGACTAGTAGAATACTGGAAGGGGATGCAGCAGATAAGGAGAGGGGAAGAGGAAGCTTGAGGAAGGAAACAGATCAAATGTTATGTTCATAAGCAAAGGTATCACTACCAATCTCATTAATATATATTGGGAGGAAGGAAGAGGGAAATGGGGTGGGATCCAGAGGGAACACACTAAGTGATGTGTGCATATATAAATGTATCACCTTGAATCTCACTAGGTTGTATAATTACAATGCACCAGTAAAATTATTAAAACAATAACCAATTGTCTTAAAAAATTTTATGAAAATTTGTCCTTTCTCCATTACTCTGTAGTATGAATTTTATTATGAAACAAATGTTTATATATATGCCCAGGTCATTTATACATCCTCTATATTTTTGTTGGCTAATTTTATACAGTTTATGAAACTGAAAAAATAGCTAACAGAGCATGTACCTCCAGTAGAGTTTTTAGATGAAGGTCTTTGCTCTTTTTAGCTTTTAGCACTTTCATATAAATTTAAGAATTATTTAAACAATATGTTTAAACATATTTCTATATATGGACATAATTTCTTGCTTAAATCTTCTTCAGTGTCTCCCAATAGAAGTTTTTATTTTCAAAAAAATATTGTTGTGTGTACCTTTTGTTATACTTTCCTACAATTACTTGACATATTTTAGTGTTATTAAAATGATATCATTTAAAATATATAATTTTAAAACTATTTGGTGCTTATATATAAATAAATAATTGCTTTTTGAGTTTTGATATCCAAAAAATAAACCTGGTACTCTTGTTATTTTAACAATTAGTAATTTTAAATTTTATATGTAGATAATTGAGTCACCTACAAATACACAATGTTTTGTTTCTTCCTTTCCAATTTTTCCTTTCATTTCTATTTGCTGCCAAATTGAACGATGACTTCCAAGAATCTTGAAGTGGCATCTTTTCATTCCCCAAATGTCTTACCATTTGATATAATCACTGCTATAGATTGTGTAAATCAGATTAAAGATGCCTCTCTAATTCTGTTTCATAATGACTTTTTAAAAAATAATGAATATTGAATCTTATTAGGTATTTGTCTACTGAGATAACTGTATGCTTTTTTCTTGAAGCTGTAAGTATGATAAATTACACTCTGGATTTTAAAATGTTAAATTTATCTTGATTCTTGGTATAAACCCAATTTCCTCATGATATATTCTGCATTTGTGTTATTATTGAATTGTCTGCTAATATTTCATTGATAATTTCTCCATTTATGTTTGTGAGATTAATGTTTCCTTTTTATGTTGTTAAATTCATGTCTTAACATGAAGGTAAAACTACTTTCATAAAATGGGTTTTAGGGTGTACCTACTTTTTATGTTCTGTTTTCATCCATATCTGTTTGGCACATATCACAAACAAATCCATATGGGCCTGGAATTATCTTTGAGGTAAGGTTTTAAAATTACTCACATAAATTTCTTAACTAGCTTGCAACTTTGTGTGTGTGTGTGTGTGTGTGTGTGTGTGTGTGTGTGTGTGTGTTACTGGGGATGGAATCCAGGGGCATTCTACCTATGAGCTATACCCCAGCCCGATTTTATTCTTTTATTTTGAAACATGGTCTCATTAAGTTGCAAAGGGCCTCACCAAGTTGCTGAGGCTGGCAGGGAACCTGTGATCCTCCTGTCTCAGCCTCCCAAGTACTAGGATTACAAGTGTGTGCTACGATGCCCATCTAGCTTGCAACTCAAAGAATTTTTCCATTTAAAATTTTTCCAATTTATCTAATTTTCAAAGTTCAAATTGGAATAAAGTTACATATAATATGCACTAATTAACTTTTAAAATAGCTTTTAAGGTATACGATTCAGCAGGTATATTCATAGATAGGTGCAACTGTCACAATTAGTTTTAAAATCTTTTTATCACTTCAAGAAGCCCTGTATCTTTTAACTGTGATTCCCCTGACTCCTGTACCCCACTCCCAGCCCTATAAATTCCCTATTCTGAACTTTCATACGAGTAGATTAATATACTGTGAAGCATTTTGTGATTAGTTGTCTCACTTACCATGTTTTCAAGATTCATCCATTTCATAACACGCATCAGTACATCATTTCTTTTTCTGGATGAATAATATTCTATCATACTGAGATATCATATTTACTTAGCCATTTTTTCATTGATGGGCATTTGTGTTATTTTTAAACTTTTAGCTATTATAATGTTGCTAAAATATAAGTGTACAACTTTTTATGTGGAAATATATTTGTAATTTTTCATAGGGTAGACATAACTAAGAGTGAGATTGCTGAGTCTTATGGTAGTGCCATTTAACTCGTGTGTGTGTGTGTGTACCCAGTGTACCACTTAACCTTTTTTTCTTCGTGTGTGTGGGTTGGGGATACTAGGGATAGAAACTAGGGGTATTTTACCTCCAAGCTATAACCCTGGCCCTATTTTATTTTGAAACAGGGTCTCACCAAGTTGCTGAAGGCCTTGCTAAATTGTTGAGGCTGGCCTCAAACCTAAGATATTCTTGTCTCAGCCTCCCAAATACTGAGATTATAGGTATGCACCACCATGCCTGGCTCAATGTTTTTTCCTCTTCCTCCCCCTCCCCCGCCTTCCCCTGTCTTCCTCCTCCTCCTCTCCTTCTTCTTGTTAATGGTCTTAGCAATTGAACCCAGGGGCATTTTAACTCCTAGCTACACCCCCAGCCCTTTTTATTTCTTTATTTTGAAACAGGATCTCACTAAATTGTTGAGGATCTGGCTAAGTTGCTAAGGCTGCCCTCAAATCTGCAATCTTTCTGTTTAAGTTTCCTAAGTACTAAGATTACACGTGTGCACCACCATGCCTGGCTAATTATCAAGTTTTCTAAGAGAAAAAAATAACCAACTTCATGATAATCAATTTTGTGATATTTTCAAGAGTACACAGTTGAGAAGAGTTGATGATAGTAGCAGTGTACTTGTTATAATTAATACCATAAGCAACTAGTTCTTAAGGTCCTGAGTAGACTTTCCTTATTCTACTTCAATATTCTTATTATCAATGAGTTACAGTAGCCAACTGCCAATATTACACTGTAAGGAAAGTTATGGGATTAAATACTAATAATATCAATATTTCAATATTAAAAGTGATTATTTTAAGTTGTACACTTTCTATCTTTAAAATTGAATCCAATTTTTCATTATGTAATTTTAAAATAACCTCAGAATTCTAAAGACTATTTACCTGCAGTGTCTTAGTGCTGGGAATATTTACTTTTTCTGCTGTTTTCATTTCAGGTACAATAAGCAAGTTTCTTGATGCTGCCATTCTGCTTTGATTTGCACCAGCATATCCTTTCACTGGAGCTCCTTTTGCTGGGTTAGTAAAGCTAATAGACTTCCTTGTTTGTAAGATAGAACCCCTATATAAGGAAAAGAAAACACAATATAGAGGATTCATGATTGGAAAGAAAAATCAGCCATCAGTAAAAAGGTAGACTTTCATTTAGAAAAATGTGAGCAATCTAACTACATAACATGATAGTTACTTGAGAGATTATTTTGTGTAAGCATAATTCTATGCTTACGATGCCACTTTCCCCCTCGCAACCCTAAGAGGCTGCTATTAACATTTTATGTAAAGTCACAGAGGCTTAAAGGGAAACATTCCTACTAGAGTTGAGATTTGACCCAGACAGTAAGACCCAAAGGCTATGCTGACATATCTGAGTCTTAGTTTCCTTATTTATAAAATACGGCTAATAGTAGTACCTAACTCATACAGTCTTATGAAGATTAAATGAATTAGCTTTTGTATTATGGTTAGGAAGTACCTGGCACCTAGTAAGTACAAATGAGTGTACAGTACAGTTACAAAGGCAGATTTAAATATGAGTAATAAGACAGGTGTGGCTGCAATCCCAACATTTGTGAGGCTGAGACACGGGGATAGCAGATTTGATGTCAGCCTCAGCAACTTGGTGAGACCCTGTTTCAAAATTAAAAAATAAGCTGGGCATGGTGGCACACACTTGTAATCCCAATAGTTGGGAGGCTGAGACTGGAGGATTGCAGGATAGAGGCTAGTCTCAGTAATTTAGCAAGGTCCTTTGCAATTTAGTGAGATCCTGTTTCAAAACTAAAAAAAAAAAAAAAAAGGGGGCTGGAGGTGTAGCTAAGAGATAGAATGCCCCTGGATTCAATCTCTAGTATTCCCTCCAAATTTAAAAAATAAAATAGGGCCATGGGTGTGTAGCTCAGAGGTAGCATGCCCCTGGGTTTGATCCCCAGTACTACAAAAAAAACAAACAAAAAGTAACAAAATCTAGGAAAGAATATCATGTTCTTATTTGAATAAATTTTGTTATAATCATCTTCTGCTACTTCAGCCACTTATTCTGATCATATAATTGACCTTGTCTTTACAAAAGGCAATGATCACTTCCTAACTTATGTACTTTTTTAAACCAAAACATCAAATATCCTTCAACTCTATTGTGACCTTTAAGCCCATGATTCTAGCTTGCATTACTCCCTTACCTACCTCTCATGCCATTTCTCCCCTCACGCACTTGAGATTAATTATAATCAATAGTAAATTATTATAGTCACTAATTACTTACATTCTCACTCCCAAACTCAGTATTTTATTCCACAGTGCTTTCTGGAAAAACTAAAGTCATGGTTTATTCCAGTTATCCTTTGAGATTACACCTATGTATTAATCATGTTTCTAGCTTCTATAAACCTGATGTTCTAACACCTGTCCTGTACAGGTAAGACACACCTTGTTCTGGACAACCTGATGATATGCCTAAGTTACTCTGCCCTGGTCTCTGGCCTCTGAGTCTCAAACTGCCTCATCACACACTCTGATAAATCCTCCTTCTGGGAGTTCACTTTTCAAATAAAAATCAATCAATCCCAAGTCCACAGTCCCAAAAACCTCTCTTATGGGAATCTCACATTCTGGACCTCAACATCTGCCCTAATCATGCCACAGCCAAGTGCCAGACCAACAGAGAAGATCCTATGCCCCAGACTCCACTGAAATTATTCAAAGGAGCCAATTCTAAACCTGTTTACTTTGCCTTTGCCATTCCTTCTCGCATAAACCATAACAAAAACTCTGGTCTACAGTGTGCTTCCTCCAAATTCCTCTTCAATATTAAATCTATTGATCATTTCAGAGTTCTCATCGCACTCATCAGAAGCATTTGATACAGCTAGTCATCTTTTTCTTTTTTACTCTCTTTTAAAAGTTGGATTGGAGAACACTCCTTTTACCTGGCTTTCCTCTTCACTTTTTCTGTAGTATTCATCATTTGACTTCTCCTTTTTCTATACTCATTGCCCAATGAGCTCATTCGATGCTGACTTAAATGCCATCTATCTGAAAATGAATTCCAAATACATATCTCTAACTGTTCCTTTCCTCTGAACCCCAGATCATATATCAACCGGCCTATTTGATATCTCTGAAACTTACTATGTCCAAAACTGAGCTCCTGACATTAACCTCCACCACCACCTCCTCACCCCATCCAGCAAATTTACTTCTCTTGTAATTCTATTTTTTTCAAGGATACTCAGTTGCCTGGGTGGAAAAAGAGAGTCAACATATCCAGAATCCACTCATTTATCACACCCTTATTCCCACCATCCTGGTCCAAACACTATCATTTTTCTCCTGGATTACCGCAGTGGCCTTGTTTGCAGTACTGGGGATTGAACTCCAGGCCAGGGGTGCTCTATGATGGAGCTACATCCCCAGCCCTTTTTAATTCTGTTTATATCCATTAGAGAAGCGACATCATAGGGCAAACTACCTTAAAAATTAAAGGCAGGTAAAAACAGAATCACAGCTTACAGGGAGCAGAAAGTGACACCAGAGCCAACAAGCAGTATGAAAACTTAAAGGGCAATTTACTAATTGTTACAGATTGAGTGTAGAGTAGCTGGAGATAAAACCTCTAAGGATTCAATCTTCTCGGTAGAGCTCCCAGACTTTCATTTATTTTTACCTCCATAATCTCACCAAGTTCTCAGGTTGAAAATCAGAGCAAAATTTTCTTGGAGTTCCAGCATATAGAAAGAAAGTAATCATACTGCAATTCACCCAGAATGTTCTCTTCTCTTTAACAAAGATCTATTTCCAAGGAAAACTGTTTATTAGAGCCTAACTTGGGTTTTTACCAGAGCATAACAGACACAAGAAACGAAAATATCCAACTCTGGCCCCAATTAAATCATCTTGGCCCAACTAAGGAGAAAATAAATATTGAGAACACTTGTAGGGGTCACAGTCCAGGGATTAAGTCCCAATCATAGGATTATGGAACACTTCCCCTCCCCCTATACCTTACCACACCAGGGCTCCTAAATAATAGATGATTACAACTCAAGAACTACAAGGATTAGACTCTATTTAGGCAGGAACATCTAAGAAAACCTAAAAACAGAAGAGACAAAACCAAGAATACTAGAAGATACTGAAGCCTTATATACTTACCTTATAGCAAACAGTAAACAGACTAAGTCTTGACCACACAAACATAAAAACTCATACTAAAAGGATATTTGTCTTAGTTCATATTACTTGATACATTTCTCTTTAAAAAAAAAAAAAAAAAAAGATTACAAGGCACATCGAAAGGCAAAAACTGAATGCACAGAGACGAAGTAAGCATCAGAATCAGAAGCAAATATGGCAGAAAAATTTGGAATTGTCAGACCATGAATTTAAAATAATTTTGCTTAATATGCTGAGGGATCTAACAAAACAAGAAGGTAACATGCAAGAACAGACGAGTAATATAAGCAAATGGAAATTCTAATACGGAATCAAAAGGAAATGTGAATATGTAAGGAATTAGAAGAAACTGTGCAAAGAAATGGGATAAAAGGATTGAAGAAAGAGACGGTGGTTGTTTTTACCACAATGAGAGGTCTGTCCAATAGTGTTAAGCCAATGCGAAAGATCTAATACAAAAAAAATTGAAGTGAGAAAGTTAAAATTGGTAATGTTTCAAGACATCCTTTATGATATCAGGATTAAATGCTAAAAGGGGGAAGATAAGAAATAACATATTAGGTCAAGCCAATAGGTTGTAAACTTTAATGTCTTTGAAACTTTGTTTTAATTAGATTAATTAGAGAACATGGCTACCTCAAAAAGTAATGGTTATACTGCTTCCTATCTCCCACTCCATCCCCCTCCCCTTTTGTGGTACCCAGGATTGAACCCAGAGGTATTCTAACTTACACCTCCAGCCCTATTTTACCTTTTGTTTTAAAACAGGCTCTCACTAAAGTGCTTTGGGCCTCATTAAATTGCTGAGGCTGACCTCCAATCTGTGATCTCCTGTCTCAACCCCCTAAGAACTGGGATTACAGGCATTCACCATCATCACTGGCTCTACCCTTTCTTTAATAGTTAACTTGTTATGAATTTGTCATTATTTAAGAAATTTCCAGGGGAATTTTCCTAACACTTCCAGCTGCTTTGAAAGTTATATGACTTTCATTTTAATTTACATGAATTCATCTTAATTTTGCTTTGAGATTTCTATACCTAAAGGTGAAAACAAAAAAACAAGATCTACAGTAAGCAGTACATCCTCACCCATTCCTTTGTTCAAACAATAAATATTGTTGGGCATGCTGGAACATACTTGTAATCTCAGTACTTGGGAGGCTGAGATAGGAGGATCGTAGGTTTGGGACCAGCCTCAGCAACTTAGTGAGATCTTGTTTCAAAATTAAAAATAAAATAGGGCTGCAGGTATAGCTCAGAGGTAGAACAACCCTGGGTTCAATCTCCATCATCAAAAAAGAAAAAGAAAGAAGAAACCACAAATATTTATTAAAAATGTTCTTCATTCTAGACAAAAAAAAAACACAGCAGTTACCAAAACAAAAATCCTCTGATCTCATTAAGTATCATTACTTAGATGAAAACATTAATAAACAGGTATATGAATAGGGATAAATTTTACAGAAAAAAAAAAAGCAAGGGTGAGGGATTAAAATGCTGAGAGGAAGAAGCATTATTTTATGCATGGTGATATTTGAAGGAAATGAGTGAGTCATGAGATTATCTGTGGGTACAATATTAGAAGTGAGAATACAGTGTGACTAATGTGTTATGGAACAATCGATGTAGAGTTTAATTACCCAAAGGGAAGAGTCCAAAGCCAGACCCTGCAGGGCCTTCAGAATGTGAGCAGTCTGGATGAAATATGAAAAAACTTGAAGGTTTCAAGCAGAAGAGCCACACTGGTGACTTTATAGAGAGTGTTGACAGAGACTATTTAGGCAACTATCACAATGTGAAAATGACTTGCATGAGAGTGGTAGTCTGGATTTATTCTGCAAGTACAAGTAGATATCACGGATGAGGACATAAGAGAAAAGGTAACTCCAGGGTTTTTCATCTGAGTAAATGAAAAAATGGAATTTGCCACTTACTGAAATGGGAAAGACTGCAAATTCAAAAAGATAGGGAATTAAATTTGAATGTGAATTTTGAGATGTGCACTAATTTCTTTTTGTGTGTGTGGTGCTGGAGATTGAACACGGACATTTTACCTCTGAGCTACACCTCCAGCCCTAATTTTTTTTTATTATTTTTGAGTTTGAAACAGGGTCAAAATTGCAGAAGACCTTGCTAAGTCGCTGAGGCTGGTTGTGAACCTGCAATCCTTCTGTCTCAGCCTTCCCAGTACTAAGATTACAGGTGTGTGCCACCATGTCTGGCTAGAGATGTGTATTAACTTCTAAATGTAAATGCTTCTTTTTCTTTTTTTCTTTTTCTTTTCTTTTTTTTTTGGTGTTTTTCTTGGGAAAGGTCTTGGCTAGAAATAAATACTTGAGAATCCCTTCTACAGTTGTTTTTTTGTTTTGTTTTGGTTTTGCGGTACTTGGGATTGAACTCAGGGGCATTCTACCTCTGAGCTATACCCCCAGCCCTATTTTTTATTCTTTATTTTGAAACCGAGTCTCACTAAGCTCCGGAGTACCTCACTAGGTAGCTGAGGCTGGCCGCGAACCCGGATCCTCTGGTCTCAGCCTCCCGAATGCTGGGATTACAAGCGTGCGCCACCACACCCGGCTTACAGTTGGTTTTTAAAGGCATAAGGGAATAGTGAAAACAGATTTAAGAAATGACCCAGCAAGACTCGAATGTTTAGTTAGGAGAGAGAAAAGCAGTTACCAGCAATTATTTGGAGAAGAAACAGCCCGAATCAAGTTACGAGTGGTCTCCAAGAAACCAATTGAAGTACTTCAAAACTCAAGAAATGATTGACCAGTTAAATCAAAGTCTCTGGTGGGTCAGTTAAGAACAGAGTGTAAAAAGCTTTTTTTTTGGTGGAGTGCTAGGAAAGACAAAAGCCTGAGTGCCATATTCAAGGGCAAATACAAAGTTTTCTCCCAACAACAACTTTCAACAAGTTCCCCTGAAAAAAGACTGAGCTGGAGGAGATTGGAGAAGAGATGGGAAAGGTGACCTGGAAGTGTGGGAGGGACAATGAATTGGGGCACTTGAGTGGAATTTAGTGGACTGCTCAACCATTTCAAGTTAAAAGCCAAATAGCTGTGCGCTTTTCTGCAGTCTTGTTTAACAGTTGCAAAACGGTAGAATATTAAAAGAGTTCTAAGGTAAGATGGTACGAAGAGATGGCAGAAAAAAAATCCTCTACTGAGTATGGCAAGGTTCGATCTGGTGGCTCCCGAATTGAGCATACGGATGGAGCATGAAGGCATAGAACTCGAGAGACTACAGATCCGGAAGAATCCCCTTCCCCCCTCAAAAACAAAAAGAAAAACAAAAAATAACCCTGTAAATGCTAGGAGGACAGGTGATGTTAACTCAACCAGGTCTTCTAAGAGCAAGCACAATAGTAGGGGTTTTTAATAGGCTGTAGTAGGAGGAATAAGTAGCCGCTGCCGCCTGGCAGTTTCGAGGTCAGCTGACCGAGCCCAGATATAGTAAGATAAGCCGTTTCCAAATCTAGGGGATTGGATGTAGAAGAGACTATGGGTTTAGCGCCGGGACTTACGACGAAAAGTGTCGGGACTTGCGGGTCTCTGTCGGAGAGATAGGCATGTTGGCGACTGTGTGTGGAGTGGTCGGCCACCCCTTTCCTGGCTGCTTCTGGAGTCCCGGTACCCTAACCCCCGGCGCCGGCGGCTAGGGAATGTTTGCCCGGCGTCATGGAGACCGCGGATCCCCGGCTCAACAAGCGGCCGCGCGGTTGGCTGGCGGCGCGAGGCCGAGGAGGAGGGCGGAGGCGGAGGGGAGGGCAGAGGGTTGGTGGAGCAGGAGGAAGCTCTGGACGACGACTGGAAGGAGGAGGCGGGCGGCCCGGGCCGCAGGCCCCTCCCAGGTCTGAGTCTCCCGGCTGCAGGCGGATGGATGGGGCTTCTCCAGGCGGCGGTGGCAGCAGCGAAGGAGGCGGCGGCAGCAGCGGCAGCGGCTGTAAGTGCAGCCTCCACCAACCATCTCTCCCCTCCAACTCCTGCTTGGGACGAGGGTCGCCCGAGGTGTCCTCAGTCCCCTTTCTCCCCCTCCCCTCCCCCACCGCCGAGCGCCGCCCGGAAGACCCTCGACTTCCGGGGAGGGGCTGCCAGCGAACGCGCCCGGCTCGCGGCCCGCGCGGCGGCGCCGGCCCCCGGAGGCGCATGCGCAGCTCCCCGCCGCCGCCCACCTCCTCCCGGCCCCCGTCTTTCTGCTTCGCTGTGGCGGCAGCGCGGCTCTCCCCGGCGTCCGCGGCGCGCTGGGACTCCGCTGCGGAGTGAGTTTGCCTCGCCCGGTTCGCTACCGCCCCTTTTCCCTGACGGGCCTCGATCCGGGTCAGGGTGGGGCTAAGTGACCACTCCCCTGTGGCTCCACCTCCTTCTCCTGCATCTCTCCCAGATGTGTCCCGGACCGGGAGGCTCCAGCCCACACTGCAGCCCCTCTGGTACCGGGATCCCGGGCCTACCTGCCCTATTTTGATGGAGTGAAGGAGGGGAGAGAGTCTCTCAGAGGGTTTTGCTGTGAGGGAAGGAGTCCTCCCAGTGCGTGCCTGCCCCCTTTGGAATGATGTTCATTCAGTTTGTAATAGAGAAGTCCTGGCCTGGATCCCATCTGTGGTCCTTGCATGCTGTGTGACCTTGAACTAGTCATTGCCCCTCTTAAGGTTTCGATTTTCCCTATTTAGAGCATCTTCCAACGCTAAAGCTGATTTTACAGAAAAACTCATGCAATTATAGGGCCAGCCTCACTACTGAGGCCGCTTAGCCAACCTGATGAGGAGTCAACTGAATCTTCTTTCTTCGGTCGTCAGTAAAATAAGGCGACCTATTTATTGGATTACTTTTATTCCCTTACTCTTAGCTACAAATTGCGTGACTCAAGGTTCATTAGTATTTTCTAAGATTGTCATGGGATCCTTGACCCAGTTCCCAGCCATCTTTAGAGATGTGAGGCAAGGTGATTGGTGGTCTTTCTATAACATCGTTTTTGACTCTGCTACTGAGGTTCTCTTTCCTTTAATCCAGATGGTGTGGTGGCTCGATTCTCCCAGTGCCTGGCTGAGTTTCGGACGTGGTTAAGAACCAACTGGTTGAGGTTCAATGCAGACAAGACGGATGTGATGCTGGTAGGCAGGGGCACAACTGGATATTAAGGGAGGGAAAACCCAAACTCCCTCAAGTAGTATTAATATTATATTGCCCTTCTGTATGTTCTGGTGTTTGAGAAGTGTTAATGGGCCGATTGTTTCCAGAATTTGGATGAGATAAAAAAAATATATAAGAACTGTAAACATTCGTTTGTGATATATGGGTAAAATAGGTCACTGGATAAAACTATGTAAAAATTATGAAAAGAAAAACCAGAGTAGTTCTCTGCAAAACCAAAAGGCCATATAAGTGTTTTAGGGTGGCTTAATAAAAAAAACTAACAAAAATATAATGCTTATTGTCGCATAGATATGGGGCTTCCAAATGTAACACATTATGGCTTTTGCAACCTGCATTCTGCCTACTAAAGTAGAAGTAAACTCAATTTATCTAAAATGTCTTAAAATGATTTTTTGATATTTAGGCATTTTCAACCAAATTAGTAAGTGTCCATTAATTTCTACCACCACATCATGAAGATATAGTATAAGCTGTCAGTTTTAAGTAAAAATTCTAGGAAATCGTTTGCAAAATAATCCCAGAAGGACTGTGGACTCCGAAATTTATTAGATGCAGAATTTGTTTTTAAGGTTTTAGATGTGTCATGTTCATCTATATCAGTCAATCAGCTCCAGAGTCAGAATTATTACTAGTCTTTTCTTGGTGCATTTTTGAGAGGTACCTTTTTGAGTTGCATAAACATATGTGTTTGTATAGTATAGGTGTATATATTACTAATATTTGAATCAGGTGTCGATGCAGAATAACAGGTTATATTTCTTAGGTATGTTAATTATCAAAGAAGTTTATTTATTGGTTAGTTTAAGGTCGAAGTAAAATTGTGACCCTAAATATGTCTGTTAGCAGCAAAATAACATCTTTGAGGTGTGTGTGTGTGTGTTTGTGTGTGTGTGTGTGTGTGTGTGTGTGTACCTGATAGCCTCTAAAATTGTTTGATAACTTTTGAATGGAGGACTCAGTAAATTTCTTAAAAATAATTTCCCAATATAATAGTAGTTGCAAGTACCTTAAGGTGGCAAAAATTAGTATTAGTTTGCCTGAAAACTAGGCTTCTAAGTGGGGAATAAAAGCTAAAGAGGCATTTTTTTAGGCTTTGTATAGTGTTTTTTTGTTGTTGTTTCAGGACATAAACCTCACATAGAATCAAAATGAACCACACTTTTTAAAGTTTTCAACATTTTACTACACAATTCTAACAGCTACTGTTTTGGCTAGCATATTAATAAATAATACAAAATGGAATTTTGAACAAGTAATAGTTAATGGTGAATTTTCATATTCCTCTAGCTCTGTCACGTCCTGTTTTCAGCTCTTCCAGTATCAGTAAGCTTTAAAGATAGATTTGGCTAGCATATTAATAAATAATACTAAATGGAATTTTGAACAAGTAATAGTTAATGGTGAATTTTCATATTCCTCTAGCTCTGTCACATCCTGTTTTCAGCTCTTCCAGTATCAGTAAGCTTTAAAGATAGATTTTTTTGTTAACTTAAGTTATTGACTGCTGACATTTAAAAATGCAAAGAAAATATCTGTTGAATTAATCCAAAGCACTGAAGAATTAAGGATAATGGATGGAAGTGACAAGGATGTAGATTCTGGCTTAATAAAAGGAAGAATGTACTAAACACTGGAGCCTTTTTTTTTTTTAAATAACAGCCTCTTCATGAGATACAGTGAGTTATTGGAGGTATTTTAACATAGGCAGAAAAGCTTTATATTTATATTGGAAGCATTCTGAGGGAATCTTACCTCCAATCCCATCCAGAATTGAGATTCCATGATTAATGAATAGTTAATTCTTACATATTTCATACTGTAAAGGTTAAGAGTTTTGAGAAAGACTTTGCTTTCCTTAAGGTGGCTCCTGAAATTTTTAAAGATATGTATATCACTAGAATAAAATGAGAGTGAAAGTATACTGAAGTCAGTAGTCATACCTGTGACTTAACAGTACTAGAGCTATTTCTCTTTACCTTTAGATTACCTGAACCTAAAAAAACAAAACACTGAACCCACACCTATAAGAAGAGGGCACATTTGTAATGACACTGATAGACAGTATTAATAAACTTAGTCACTTAATAGTAAGATAAGTACCCATTCAGAAATGTCTTAGACTGAGCCGGGCGTGGTGGCGCACGCTTGTAATCCCAGCATTCGGGAGGCTGAGACCGGAGGATCCGGGTTCGAGGCCAGCCTCAGCTGCCTAGTGAGGCACTCCGCAACTTAGCGAGACCCGGTTTCAAAATAAAGTATAAAAAATAGGGCGGGGGTGTAGCTCGGAGGTAGAATTCCCCTGAGTTCAACCCCCAGTACCGC